>DVZL01001652.1:0-17091 GCA_018236625.1 Lasaia peninsularis
CGCTTTCACGCCTAAACCACTGAACCGATTTTGATGAAATTTAGTACAGAGATATAGTGCACCTTGAGAAAGGATATAGGCTACTTTTTAACCTACTACATTAAAAAGAGGGTATTTTTTTACGCAATAAGTATTACAAGACGGGAAAATGTATGCTCTTTGAACGTTGTTTGTGTTATTAAAATAATTTGCGCGGGCGAAGCCGCGGGTGGAAAGCTAGTTTAAAATAAATTAATAATAATGTTGGTGTTAATTTCCAGGGCTGAACCTATGTGTGTATCGTGGGGAAGACGGAGTGGCACGAGTGGTGGACGCGTATTGCCCACATTTGGGCGCCAATTTGGGAGTGGGGGGGATTGTGTGCGGCAACTGCATAGAATGTCCCTTCCATTTGTGGCGATTCAGTGAAAATGGCAGTCTCGTAAAGATTCCTGGCGTTGAAAATGGTACGGTCTTAGCATTACTTATTTTATTACATTTAAGTAGAACATACTGGTTAGCTAGACTCACTGTATATTGACCGCCTCGTTAGTCGATTCCCGACGGAGACAGACAGTTGTGTAATGTTTGTATTTCCGGCTCTGGGTGTTTATTAAATTTATTCTTGTATCTATTTAAGTATTAATGTGTAATATTATCGTTGTCTAACAGCAATAACACAAGCATGTATTTTGGTTACTTTGGGGTTATGTCAATTTGCGAGCCATCCTCACAAAGGGGTTGTAAAAAGAAGTATTATTTTCTTGGTCCAACACAAAAAGTCCAATTCGATTAGATCTACGAGCACTTTATTTGGTGTTACATTTGATTTCAGCCAGCAGATCCGACATCCACTATTGAATGAACTATTTTCCAAATACAATAGTAGTGTAAAATAGTGCTAATTAAAGTAACAAAGCTTATAATTTGATTTAACAGTACCTAAGGGCGTATCAATACAGACTTGGGAGAGCGTAGAGGTGGACGGGGCGGTGTGGGTCTGGTATGATGCTGAGAAACGCCCCCCGCTGTGGAAGGTCGAGGAGATATATGAGGTGAAGCACTGGGGCTACCGGGGGAGGAACGAATTTATTGTCAGCGCACATATACAGGTATTTATCTGCCACTAGCTGTGCCGGCAAACTCGATTATTCTGAACGATAAATCCAAAAACATTATAAAAATTTATAGTGTAACTAGCATTATTTAATGACACAGATAACTTTCAAAGGTTAAAAAGAAGCCTATGTTCTTCCTCAAGATCATCTCTATCTCTGTACCAAATTTTATCCGAATCGGTTCAGTTATTTAGGGTGAAAACGTAGTAGACAGACATAGTTACTTTCGCATTTGTAATATTAGTAAGGATTTCCACTCAATGTTGATGAATGGAAATGTATAGAATTTGTATTTTTATTATTTCAGGAAATCCCAGAAAATGGTGCTGATGTGGCGCATTTGAACGTGGTGCACATAAACAGTACCATGTCAGATGTGGGGACCAAACACCCGTGGATGCATGACGTCATAGGTTAGTATTTTTAAGTCTAAATTGAACATGCTTCTTCGTCCTCGCCTTACCCCGTTTCTATAGCAGATGATATCGTTGCCAGCTACTTAACTAAGGGATTCAACAAGTTTGCCAGTTGTTATTATACAAAGCGACTTTTATCTGACCTCTGCAACCCAGAAAAAAACATATATCCGGGTTTTCTCACGATGTTTTCCTTCACCGTTCAAATGAAATGAATTCTACATAGGTTAGAAATATTCCTTTGTATATACCGGGGTTCAAACTTACACAGCCCCCGGAACCGAAAGTTCAAAGCTTAAGCCATTAGATCACCGAGGCTGCAAAGTTTTTAAGTCTAAATAAAACAAAGACTCGATTGAAATCTTTATTTGGTATTTGAGTAAAACGATAGATGACAGATGCGATTTGACCGACGATGGCAACATTGTACACCACACAGTGGGGGTTTAGTTATTTTTAAAACAATTTGTTGCATGTGTTCCCTCCGTAGTGTCAACGACTCTACCTTTTTTGAAAATTTCCTTACAAATCTCAACTTTGAACTTCCTTGAGTTTTGTATTGTCGTTCGGATTATCTTTGCGGCATTATAACCAGGCATTATTCATACGGATGACTAATAGTTGCGAAAAAACAGTAATGTTCTCATTCTCTTACCATCTCCTGATGGTAGGTACCTACTGGACCCGTGTGAAAAAATTACATGATGGGTAACTATCACCTTTGACATTTCCAAAAACGGCCTGCGCTCAACGACTTCAAAAGTTATTTCTAAGAAAGGAGAAAACTAATTGAAAACACTTTTTTCCAGTTTTATTCGAATTAGAAATTTAAACGTGTATTTTTTCAATTAGCAACCAAACTTTTCCACGACAATGAGTAACTTTCTTTTCTATCCTTTTCAGGTTACCACGTGTGGAATGCCGAGTGGCGTCGAGGATCAGAACCAGAAGAGCACATCGCCCACATGAACATTACGCACCAATACCTCCTCATGAAGAAAAACATTCTCCCAATTAACGTCAGAGTACAACAGGTTTGTATTTTTATACACTTTTTATACTGGTGGTAGAGTGCTGTGCAGCAACTCGCCCAGGTAGGAATCTACCGCCTTACCTACCGCTGCTGCCATAAAGGCATTGTCGTGTTCCGGTACGGAGGGTAGGGTAGCCGATAGACTGGCACATAAGGTCTAACAGCCCCACCACAGGGCAGCGGCGCACCTATAACATCTATGATGTCAATGGGCCGCTGTTGTCACTTACCATCAGGAGATCCATGTGCCTGTTCGCTGTCTTTTCCCATAAAAAAAACTTTCAATACAAACACTTGTACTATTACACCACCACAACAATTTAATCGGTTAACACTAACACCCGACTCAACCAGCACTGAACAAGCCCCGACGATGATGTAAAAAGTGAAACCTGTGAAAGTAGCTAAAGTGTAATGTAAAAATAAAACAATATTGTGGAATAGTACAAGTGTATGTTTTGAAGGAAAAGGTGTACCTGTATAAAATGGAATTCCACCAAGTGTCGACGATGAAAAGAATAAATTTGTATTTTTAACTTAAAAATAGGTAACGTCAAAGATGTATTTTTTTATAATAAAAAAATGTATTGCGAATTTTACTGAGCTCGTTCCAAGCGCCTTTTACAAAAGGACTTCGCGTGCTCGTGCTACTAATAAATGGGAAAAGTTGTGCTTACATGACGAATAAGTACACTTTCGGTTTTGTTGTCTGTTGACACTTGATAACTACTCCGTAACCAAGTATGGTTACAAAGATTACAAAGAAGGTCAACTGTGAGTCGAACACGGACTCGAAGGGAACATTCTTTAAAAACGCCAAAAAATATTTATTTTATTATATTTTTCTTATATTTCTTGTTTTAGTCGTACCATCTTCGAAAATTCCAGCAGTCTACCTATCACCGTTTTAGGTACAGCCTAGAAACATACCGACGGACAGACAGACGAACAGCGGATTTTTAGTAATCGGGTCTAAATTTTATTCTTTTTATAGGGAACCCTAAAAAAATACAACAAAAAATAAATTTGCCAAATTGGTTCAACTGCTCTCAAGTTTTGCTCGTAGCATCACATATGGTCATTTAATTTTATTTACATAGATTATAGATATGCCTTATTATAGAAAGATATCCCTTATTATAGAAAAATAGGGTAGAATTTTGAAAGATATTTTTGACAAATCTCAAATTTTTTTTGTGTACGAAATTTGCTTTGATACATCATTAAGACAGTTATTTATTTATTTAATTATTTATTGTACATATGAGATATTACAATATATTACAATAAATAAGAAAAAATAAACATAACAAAGAGTACAAAAGGCGAGCTTATCTCTGACAAGAGATGTCTTACAACTAATCTGAGAAAAAACACAAATAAAAAGAAAAATGGAATAAAAGAAAAACTTATTTTGTTATATTATGTATATTATTTAATAATATAACTTTCAAAAAACTATTAACAAGTCAAAGGTCGTAAAGACAATTAATATCTTTGTCAAATACTAATACATATATGGTACTTACTGACTACGAGGTTGTCTACAACCTCTACGAGCTACGGCAACATCTACGGCTTATAACATTCTATTGAAACGGTTTCAATGACGCGAGCCAACCCAAAAGTTCGGAGCTACTTCAATTCTAATCATTTGTCTACACTCTACATATTGTAATAAAACTGTAATGGAGTGAATGATATACAAATACATTGAAGATATTTAAAAAAATAGTGCTAGGTGACTGAGAGCGGGCACAAGGCACACTTGATGCATTTTTAGAATTTCTATCAGTATGTCAGTCTTTATCTTTATCTTTAGGGGTTACTATTTATTATTCGTGTTTTCATTGAAGAAAAACATCCTTAGAATACGAAGCTAAATTTCGCCACCATTTACGAAGCTAGAATAGCTCGGTCGGAAAATCAGATTCTTAAAACGCAGGAGACCCGGGTTCAAATCTCGTTCCGATTGTTTCTTATATTAAACATTATCTATTATTAAACATTATCTATACATTTATCAGTAAATAATTTGTATAGTTGTAAGTAAATATAATTCTAAAAAAACATGATGTACTAAAAAAACACCGAGACCAGCTCGGTCATCCAAGTATACATATTATCGTCGTTGACAGTTTATTACTGCGTTGCTAACATTGTCTAATTCCGCGTATGTGCAAAAAAATCATAATTGAAATTTCGCTACATTACTTAACTGAGAATGAAATTATTCTATACTCTTATTCGTTCAAAATTCGTCCGATACGTTTTTTAGAAAATTAGTTTTTTGGTCCTCCTGTAAAATTTGTCAAGATATAGGTACATACGCGGTATTTAATAATATTAGTTACGAGGTATCGGACTATCAACGACGGTATAAACCTCCCTCTAGAACCATTCTTGATCGAGGCAGACATTTTTGTGATGAACATACAATATGACGGTGTTGTAAGTCTGGTGTTTATTAAATTCATTCAGATATCTGTTTAAGTATTTCTATGTATTAGTATCGTTATCTAATAACCATAACACAAGCATTTAATTATATAATAGATTAATTAGTCGACCAATGTGACGGTCAATTTAAAAATTATTAACTAAATGTTGCCCACAGTTTAGTCTCATCGTCAGAGGCACATATGCACCCACGATTAGCGGACGATATTAGGTCCCGTGATGTGACAGGTGGTAAGTCCATCGTCATACTGGACACGAATCCCGGGTTGCCTCGTGATGTTTTCCTTCACCGAAAGAGCACTCAGGAAGTGTGCATTATTAAAAATAGTTAACAATTGTTATTCCTGTGAAGAATAATTAATGAAGTTACAATATTTATTTAATGTTATTTCTCGACAGATAGGACCAGCTCAAGTGCGTCTCTGGTTCTCCTCACCAATGGGACCGATGCTGATAGTCCAGTCAATTACGCCTATAGGACCTCTGCTACAAAAAGTCGTCCATAGGATCTATACTCCGTTCTACAACGCGCCGTTTGGTGCCTTATCTGTTTACTTAGAAGCATTTCAGGTAATAAAAATATATTTACGCCAATTTTTTACCGTGTAGGTGCAGAAAAATGCTTATAGTTATTTCAATACCATAACCATATTTTGTTCATATTAAGAAAATAGTGTCGTCATCGACAGAAGGTCATTGACCAATCAAATCGCAGAATTAAAAATCTTCTGCTATTTAAATGGACGGGTCGTTGCTCGGTTGATTACGTCACTTTTATCTCAACATGAACGATTTACTCAAACTAAAGATATCAAACCTGGTCAAGACCTCGCCCTCTAGGGGGAGGCCAATATTTGAAGAACTCGTTGATAGTTATACTTATATGATATGCAGAACACTAATGATGACGTCACAGAATTACGTTGCATATTCGAACCTTAACTGTCGGTTGACTGGCTGTATTTTGTGCACTTGAATAAACCTTAATTATTACAGTCCGCATTTTTAATCATTGGAAGCCAGAATTCCCGAGCATCAGCAAAGGCGCTGGCTCCAACAAACTTTAAACACGAATAAGTTCACCAACTTCCTTACTTCCCAAATTAGAATACAACAATGACAAGCGTTACTGCACAGTCTTAGTGTAAGGCAGTTATACTGCAGATATTTTAGATGACAGTTTTTAATTTCAGTTCATAAGAGATGTGGCCATTTGGAACAACAAAACCTTCATCAGCAGTCCCACATATGCGAAGACAGACAAAGCCATCCGCTCTTTCCGGAACTGGTACTCCCAGTTCTATTCCGACAACAGCCTATCTTTCAGAGACGCCCTACAAAATCCTTACGACTGGTGAACGTCATAGTTTTAAGCGTAAGCCGGGTATACTGTTCAAATTAGAAATATTGACTTATACCAAGATGACGTCATTAATATCGACGGTTAATTTTAACATAACTTAAATTTTAAACGCAGTAAAACTGTATGTATGAATACGATGCCATAAACACATCGTTTAGTTATTTTTTTTTATTTTAAATCACCTACTGAACCAATTGCCATACACAATACGGAAATGCAATCTTAAAGATTAAAAATCATCAAATTATCTTATTTTTATTTGACTATCCAATTATCAAGCAAATTATAATTTGAAAATGAGAATTACCATATATATTTTTCATTTTAATTGGGATTGTCCCGAATATGTAATATTTCTAACTTTTTCTAAACTGGACAACGTCAATACAAACCGGCCTTGTGAGAGTGAGATAGCCGGCCCTATGAGATATTTTATAAGCCATTGTTAAGTGTAATCTCCAAAGAGTACCTGCCTTTAGTTTCATGGCTCATCATATCATTAGAAAGATTGAGGCGCAAGCAAAATGAAAAAATAGAAAAATCACCATAAACTAATATATAGGTACTTTAAAGATTATAAAACTCATAAAGGGTTCTAAATAGGGTTGGACGTTTTCCCTAGTAAGTAAGATACGTCAAATCTAGACCCAGTAAGTATTTAGTCTCTGACCTGAACTACCTCTCTATGCCTTTTTTTGAGAATTTTTTTCTGCAAAATATACCAAAGAAATATACAAGAACAATAAATAAAACAAATTTTGATAAATTAAAATATATTTATTCCTTTTAAAGTAATTCTGATAATCAATACAAATATAAGTGAAGTACTTTACGTTGGCGGTTCGATATATTAGTCTTATATAATATAATAAAAATAATTTATCATTTTTCTTGTTAATAACGGCCATCTTGTTAAATATAATTCTGATGAGATTATGATAACTCGATTTTTGATGTACTTATTATTGAATTAGCGTTAATTATATAGTTTACTTGTTTTTTTATGTTTTATAAAATAAAATGTATAAGCCTAATAATTATTATTTTTAGTCTGTGTACAAAGTCGGTTCGGTATGGAGGAAGATAAGAACGGATAATTTACTGAAAAAGTGTCCACTTGACTCAAATAATAGTTATAAAAATCCAATAAGTAAGAAGGGACTTTTGATGCATTCAAAGAACTCGAAGATAATACACGATTATACCAAGGTACATTAATTAAAAGTTACCAGTGTTAGTAATAATTATTTATTCCAATTAATTTTGTTTAGAAAAATAAATACTTACCATAATGTCTGATTTATACCTACTTAGTAGATAAATAGTGAAATAATTTCTTTTTATTTATTTCTATAAAAAGTGAAAACTCTAAAAAAATATTTTCTCTTATAAGTAATGTATTAAAAAGTATCTAGGTACATGTGTTTTTCATTTTAAAAAATAGCAATATGTTCAAGGCCAACCAAATGCCAACGATGAAAAATACAGAATAAGTAAATTTTAACTTAAATTTAAATGACTAAATGCTTGTAAACATAGAATTTAGTAACAAGTCGCAAGCAAATTTTACCGTAGTATAGTGGTGCGTGAAGCTTGGAAAATTTTGTTAAGAATAATTATTGTCAACTAAGTAGGTGAAAATCAGACGTAAGACGATGACTTGACGTTTAGATAAGTTTATTTTTAAGCATAAGCATTAAGTAAATATAAACTAAATATTATTAGTATAAGATATTTATATTATATTAGGTACTGGCTGTCCCGGTGAACTTCGTACCGCCCGCACTTGGAATGAAAAAAGTTCACTTTTAAATTTAATTTGATTTCAGAACAATTTTTAAATTGAATTAATGAACGTACATAAAATATTTGACAAGTAGGATTAGTTTAGAAGGAAAAACGAAATTGTTATTTTTATTATATTTCTAGCATTTTCATATTTACTACAAATTTCGACAAATAATACAAAACCAAATCGGTCCAGTCCTTCTAGAGTTTTAGCGAGACTAACGAAAAGTAATCGTTTTTTATATATAGATTAAATTAAACTAGTTATCTACTTGCGTTTTTTCTTGGGAATGTCTGTAAAGATATTGAAAAAAATATGACTAGTTATTGAAGATCTTAAGACATAGAATCGAGACATATTTTTCATTTTTGTATGTCTTCCGAGTGTGTACCTAACTGTAAATAAATTATTACTTTGATACTTCTTTGTTTTTGTTTACCAATTACTCTGTTTTTAGCATAAGTGCATATATATTGTAATAAAATATCGGAGTAAAGCATTAGTTTTACCTACATTAAGATATATTGAAATTAATAAGTACATAAAGAGTACCTACCTACTGGCCAGGGAAAGCCTTAACTTCAAACAATCTTTTTTATTTGCCTTTTTGCGCATTATAGGTAAAGAAATAATCTTTATATTAGGTACTTTATAATTAAGTATGTTTCGATATCTTCTTCTAGTTTAGAAACTTTAGTTTAAATAAGGAATATCAATTAAAATTTTGGTGATACAATGGACCATCATTAATAAGAGACAGCTTAATTCTATGACTGTAAACTGTGACGCAATTTTATCTATAGAGGTATTATTATTTATATAGAGTAGGGAGACATAACTACGGCTGCTTATAAGTGGAAACAGAGTGATAAAGTTTCCGCAATATTCCCTCCCTTTTTAACCGAAAGACAGTAGAAAACAAGGTCACCTTGCCCTATTTATTCCTCTATCAAGGCAAATGTTTTTTTGTAACGGCAAAATAAAACATGTTTTTAAAAAACAACTTTATTTACATAGTAACAGATCTAAACTCAGCATAATCAATAAAACCGTCGTTGTTTTTGTCGGCTTGCTGTAAGGCACCCTCCACAATCTCAGACAAATCTTGATCTCTATAGATTATTGTATTAGTCTGTTTGTGTTCAGAATCTCCTAAAACGTTTAATAACAAATTATCATACTGCTTTGATCCATTTCAAGACTTAATGGTAAATAGGTATACCTCTATTATTTTACCTTATGTTTTGTAATTATTGGACACTGTTATGAAATATTTTTATTTTTATTTGCGGTAGTAAGATTATAAATAAGACATGGTTTATTTTTCGAAATGTGTATTGCTGTGTACCTACGTCTTAAGGACTTTTACAACGTCACCGGTCTAGTGGGTGAGCAGAGTGCTCAGCTAGAGTTTTATTAGGTGAGGCTTAATGCCTAAGGGTAGGATATGAAACCACACCCCCTAAACTTCATCACACACACACATGTTACATATACTGGTATACAAAACGTGGCGCCAGGACGACTAAAGCATAGATAATACATATTATCTGTATTAAAATAACTAAAAAAATACATTATTGTACAGTTCATTTAAAAAATTGACGGTAAATAAAAGTTGCTAAGGATAGATACTGTTATCATACCAAATGTAACTATTATCAAAACAAATTTAAGTAAAAAAAGAAAAAAGTATTATCATCTTAAATTTTATTAATTTTTTTCGTTTGTACCTATAACCTATTACATTTATTTTAAGGAATTTGCGGCGAAGAGTTGTAAAATAAAACGAGTTTTCGAAAATACTTTTTATTCACACAGTTACTGATCTGAACTCTGAATAATCAATGAAACCGTCGTTGTTCTTGTCTGTTTGCTTCAAGGCACCCTCCACTATCTCAGAAAGATCTTGGTCTCTGTAGATCATAGGATTTAGGGGACCATGTTTCGAATCCTCTAAAAATTAACAAAAAATATACTCGAATTAAGAAAAAACAAAAAATCTCACACTCAGTAATAAGTAGTTATCACACTCAGTAATAAGTAGTTATCACACTCAGTAATAAGTAGTTATCACACTCAGTAATAAGTAAACTGTGATTTTAAATGCTGAGGGTAAAAATGACACACCAAAAACTACTTTTTTGGATTGTGCCCTTATATTACATACTGAGGGTGCGTTGTATTCATTACAAAAACTTGACAAGCACATATGCCTAATGCGATATTTGTAAAAGAAAGTAACCACTTCGTTGGTCGAGAGGTTTAAGTTCACGCCTTACTATGCCTGGCATGAATGAACATACATATTTATACTTCTATGTCCGAGTTCTTATTTAATTATATATAATCAAGTATTTTTAAATATTAGTGTCGTTGTCGGACACCCATAAGGTATATTTATGGTTTGCTTACTTTTGGGTTAGATCAGTATTATATTGTATACTATCTATCTTTGGCGCTTGGTGAAACTTCATTTTATGTGATTAAATTTTAAAAAATACTTGCACTGTTTCACTAATTTATTTATTTATTTATTATATAATAGCCGACCTGTTTCGCTTTATTATAAGAACTTCATTTTAATAACATAGCCCTGAAGATGCTGTAATAAAGCGAAACCGGTCGGCTGTTATATAAAAAATAAATAAATTAGTGAAACAGTGCAAGTGTTTTTAGAATTTAATCACATAGATCAGTATTGGTAATTTGTCCCGGGATATTTATTTATACCTATTTACCATATTTATTTCACAAGTGTATTATTTTTATTATATCTTCACGAAATAACAAATAAAAGCAACATCAATGATATTTTTATTATAGAAACAGCCGCCTTCAGTAATTCCATAATATTCGTGGAATCCCGTCCCTGGAATGGAACTCATGCTTTGGTTTTTTGGTTTGCTTTATACATGCTGATCCTATACTCCAAATAATCGATATATCCGTCGTTGTTTAAGTCCGTGTGTTTAAAAGCTTCTTCAAGAACACCCTCTATTTGATCATCAGTGTAAGCAGCATGCTGTTGGTCAATGTTATCTGAAAATGATGAATGTTCAGGTAATTGCTTATTAATTTCAGAGCAACCTATTCCATACGAAACTGACACACCAGAACTCCGTTGCGGTTCGTCAACATTTCTGCTTATAACGTTGCGGTGTGACAAAAAACATATTTTAGTTTAAGAAGTAAAGGATTTTGACCAATTCATAGAAACTTATTTAAATTCTCAAATTAAAGGTACCTACTTATCGCTATCAATCAGAAGGTTTGAAACACAAAATATGGCTTTAGATCAATTATATAAATGGCCGTTTAATTTTTTATTAGGTACTATTAAGATTTGCATACTAGTTTTAATGGTCAAATAGGATTTAAGAACTTTAGGTGAAGATTAACACTGAAATTTAACCTTATTATTACAGCGAATAAATAATAATATTTATTATGTCAAATCGGCCAAGTGCGTGTCAAACTCGCGCTCGAAATATCTCGTATTTTATTTCGGTACGTAAAAATGACAAAAAACACATTTGTTGTAGGTACTATTTGTTGTTATAGTGGCAACAGAAATACATAATATGTGAACATTTCACTTTCCAGCTGCCACGGTTGTTGAGATACAGCCTGGTGACAGACAGACGGTAACAGGGTTCTGTTTTTACCCTTTGGGTACGGAAATCTACAAAAGCGTTAAGGTTCAAACGTGCAATGCGACTGCTGATCGATATAACTGCTTAGAATGATTAGTTAATAATACATATAATTTATATTAGATAGGTACTAATACACACACGTGGTATGACCAGTGATTGTTTGACAGTAATTATCTATTACTTGTTGAAAAAGTTTTTCTCTACGAGACGCCTCACGCGCCTACTACAGCTATAGGTAGGTACCTGAGGCGTCTCGTAGAGAAAAATATACCTGAATAATTTATCCGACTTTTTGGCTGATTTTTATTTTGATTTCGAACATTTGCAAAATGATAACAAGGCATTTTAAAACGTGGGTTTGTTCTTGTATATCTACTGAACTGACTGGACTCTGAGTCGTGTATATACTAGCACACCACTGCCTACCCCTTCAGGGATTATAGGCGTGAAGGTAGGGTACCTAATACGACCTTCCCCGAACATATAGTATCGCCTACCCTTTCTAAACGCGACAAACCTCTTTCTGGTCGATGGTCGTAGTTTGAAGTGTGATCTTAATCTTATTATCCAGATAGTGGTTATGGCTTCATACGCGGAAAACGAAGGTACTTTTTATAAGCACTATATTTTTTTTATAGGAGAGACAAACAGGCAAGTGCATCATCTAATAGTGAATTATCAGCATCGCCCACAGATAGGAATATCACAGTAAAACTGTAGACTAAAATTTCCCAAAAGACAATTTCTCAAGTACCTAAGGTAGATTTGCACATCAGGTATAACAGCCCAACCACGAGAAAACGATACACCTACAACATCTATGGTGTATATAGGCCACGGTTGTCTCTTACCATCAGGAGACCCGTGTGCTTGTTTGCTGTCTTATCCAATAAAAAAAGCCTTAGGACAACTTTTTATATCTACTCATAATCTGAATAACAAATTCATTTATTTTTTATGTCATTAGGCAGCGTATCAGAACGAGTTTCATGATAGTAGTAGTTGATTTGCAGGGGCGTCGGATCTTTCCTGACGGTAATAATACCTGTTAGGTATAGGTGCCTCCTTAATGTGCAAATTTACTGACACCCTACACTTCGGGCGGAACATGACACTGTCATTATGGCACCAGAAAAAGTGTAAGAAAGTGGAAGACTCGGGAGTATTTGCTGCACAGCACTCACCCGCCAGTGATCTTTACAGTGGCAAGGACCCATTTAAGCCTGGTTCTTTCATATTTTACTAACAGCCTTCATCTCAGGCTCTTTCATCATTTTTATGTAACAAGATTCGTGGCTCTAAACATGTGTATGTATAGGCGAGATTTTTTTTAATAATGTAGATATATCTACAAAAAATTACACAAAAATAAATTACTATTATGAGAATTCAGTAAGTCTTGTATTTCTATGTACGTCTATTATACGTCAAACTGCGACTTTATTGTGTGGGCAATAAAGTCGTCTTTTTGCATTGACATGTTATGTCATCAAGATAGAGACCCTTAAACTTATTAAACATTACAACAGTAATAATAAATCAAGCACTTACCCGTCTGTGAGGGTTTTCTTCATAAAGCTTACACACATGCACAATCACATTTTAGCATACCCTTACATATTAAAGGGCTTTTTAAAACAAAATATACACATTTTGTTCTTGTACTTGGCAACACTTTTTTTTTTCTTTAGAACATTATTTTTTTCTTCATTACACACGTTCTCATTTAGAGTAGGTATATATATTTTTGCGACACCTAGCATTTTCACGCGATTTACAAAAAAATGTTATTCCAACGATATCCAATATCCATATTTAATTTCTAGCTGTCTGGCGAACTTTATTAAGGGATGAAAATAACATATTGAACCAACATATTGGAAAAACCTTCACTTTTAAATTTATTTGATTTGTGAACGACTTTTTTATCAAATTAATTTCTAAACGACGGAACAAACATCAACTATTTGCCAGATATGGAAAGTTTCTAAGGGAAATCGAAATTATTATTTTTACTACCTACTAACTTACTTTATTCCTAGTTACTAAACTAAACCATTTCAGCCGTTCTGAAGCCATGTTCTCTAACATGTACATGTAACATGTACTCTCTAGTAGAAGCGACCACCAAATAAATACGTCACTCAATTAGTTTGCCTTCCCAGGAACTCCCAACTCCCCCCAACACATAGACTTTAAGGTATGGTAATAAAGGTAAAATTAACTTTTAAGTGTTGTAACGAATTTATTGTATAGGAAAAAAGAGTTGTTTTTAAACTCTGAGGCAATTTTTCAAAATTTTTCTCCGTAAGAACCATCCTTCAAGGATCATAAAAAAGAATTAGCGAAATCGGTTCAGCAATTTTGCGCTTAGCAACACATTTAGCGATCCATTTGGAACGAAGTTCCTTATCTCGCGTTGTAAAAGGGGGCTAGACGGAAAAAAATCTCACGAAAAGAGAGTACAGACACTTTTTGCTATTATATTTACTGAAAGCTGTGCGGCGTGCGCATGTTCCTCTGTCTGCCTCTCTCTTATAGAAAGCAAGCCAAATATTTTCATTTCTATGTCGCATTGAACGGTGTGGTGTCGCGACGATTATTTTTTTATGAAGGAATTGTAATGAAAAAAATGATCGTAAACTTCGTTCCATCCGAGTGTCCCTTGACACCTCTCAACTTTTTTTATTTATAGATTCCTGTAATTAATTTGATGTCAGTCTAGCTGCTTCGTGAAAACTGGCCTAGCTTTTATATTATTCCAAGCGATTACTCAGGTCATTTAGAAATAATATTGCTATTGAAATAGATATGTAGCTGTTTATTTTGGCGGTTTTTTAAAATGTACAGATAAATTCGACATTTAACGGTACATAACTAAGTTCATCTTTCACGATATGAAAAATACGACTAACACGTTTTAGTTTTGATATAAGCATAAAGCTTATAAATGAAACAATAAACATTTACACAAAAACACAACACATTTAAAATAAAATTTAATTATCACCGTTTGCAACACTGTACAGACACACAACCTCAAATACATAATGATAATATATAACTTTAGTTATATACACATAGAAAAATACATCATGATATATAAAATTATTATATATAAATTTATATACACAACGTCATTACTGAGCACACACAATAACTCCACAAATGAATAAGACTTCCATTGCCAATATTAAAGGCATTTTTTTTTCAACTGTATGAATGTCAACAAGTCAGCTTGATCATGTTCAATGACTCTGGCATAGCAGTAATAAAAACTTAAGACCGAAGGTAATGTCCATAATGAAGATATTTTATATTATATAACAATGCCAGGCATAATTTATAAGAGTTATTGAGCTAAGTGACATATTAAAAAAAGATAATCATTTTCAAAACATAAAAATGTTTTCTATAATTTTTTTAATCACAACCATAAAATTATTTTTTGATAACCAATTACTTATAATTGCAATTAAATGAATTAAAAACCAACTACTTACAATGAAACAAAATATTATGTTAGTTTAATGCAAAATATATAATATCAACGTACATACCTATTTATTCATCTTAAAATGAATTTCAAATCCATGAATCGGCAATGTTAATCCATCAGCGACATATAAATTGTATAAAATATTAAATTATGAATAGTATAAGCTACGATGTTTTTCATGGTCGTGGTTACAATATTGATATTTTTACAGATTAAATTAGAATTTGATTTGTTTTATGGTATAAAAATTACTGAAAATGCATCAATTTTTGAGATATCAATGTTTTCAAATGCAAAGTAGTATACATAATGTTATGTGTGTGACTTAACTATTTGAGTTCATGGGACTGGCATGTCATTGTATGACAAAGTCCCAAAAAAAAGCATGAATAAAAAAAACTATTTGAGTTCAAAAAACGATAATATTTTTCCTAATTAATTATATTTCATGTTGGCAGTAAACCAGAATTTGTGACAAAATAATCTCATTTACATATGAAAGATTAATTCCACGAGAAAAAAGCAGTTCTCCCAAACAAAATATATTTTTGTTGCGTTTTAAATTATTTGGGAAAATTTTTCAACCACCTTAAAATATTAATGAGTTTTGGAAAATCAAGCAAAAAAAATTTCTCCCAATAATGAAATATGATAATGATACAGTGACATTACAAACAAACTGTTTAAAATGTCATAGTAATGTGATTTAATCCGAATTTTTGACTAATTACTTTTGTGATTTTTTTACAATAATATTTTATACAGCTAGCTCTAAGTCAATACTTTATTATTAAACAAATATAAGAACCACAGTTTAATGATTTCATTTTCTGGCTTATGAAAAACATTTTATTGATTAAAAATCTTTTCATTGATATTTTCAAAACTTCAAAAGAAGAAAACAATCGTAAAGGAAGCACACATTGAGCGATTTACAAAATATACAAATATTTCCTTACTTCAGTAGTGGAGTTTTTAAATGGCAACACAATTTTTCTTTCGTAAAATGTTTAATTACGAAGTGCCAATACCACATAATAACAAGATGTATTTTTACAATTAACATAAGATATTGATACAACTATTAAAAAATAGTATTTTGGCACTAAGATCTTATATTTTTGTAGTTGACTGTATAATTATTATATTATGTATGACATCTATACAAAAACTTTCAAATCAAGTACAAGAAAAAAAATGTTTATAAATTGTAAATATTCGAATTTAAATAAATGAAAAATTATTTCATGATCCAAAATTACTAATTTTTTTTGACGAAAACGCCACAGATCTAATATAATACTTAAGTGTTGCCATAAAAAATAGACTAAACTACAATGTCAGTACTATTGGCCTTCTTGTTTTTGATTTTTCTGTTGTGCCCTAACAAATTCTGGATAATCGATATACCCATCGCGATTGTGGTCGTCCATATTTAATATGGGGTCTATTAAATTAATGAGCTCTTCATCTTTGAAGATTTTTTCACCAACGGGCGGCGAACCAGCTTGCTCTTGTTTATGACCTTGTTCTGTTCCAAGCAATCGGTGATACATAAAAAATGAAAAGCATAACAATTTAAGCCAATGAACACAAATGACAAATATTCCACATATTTTAAAAACAGTGGCTTTGAAAAATAGATTTTAAGGCCAATGATTGAACTTATGAAAAAGAAAGAGGTAATAAAATTTTTTGCTACATATATTTAGCGCCTTGGGGGCTAGCGTACACGCCTAGCTCCACCGACCAACCGCGAGGCTCGGGTTCGATTC
>DVZL01001653.1:0-17082 GCA_018236625.1 Lasaia peninsularis
TAAATTTATTATAATATAAGTTTTATTCTATTATCAGCTCGGTGAAGGTCGGTTTAGGTACGGATCTTCTACTATGAGGACACTCAAGAAACAAAAACAAATAACACATTAGACACATCTTAATACTAACATTTATACAGAGAAAAAGTCTGCACTCAACCAATGTCTTACTGTAGTAGCACTGGTGGCAAATAAGTCAAAATCATATTGTTTCCAAAGCTTATTTAAAAATATTACACACTCGTAGCAAAAAAGAATTCAGCCAGTAATATGTATATTTCAGTATATTTCAGCATCACTATCCAATTTATTCTGCATTCCAATTTGCTTGCATTATAAACAGCTTTTCCTCTACCGTTAATTTTAATTTACTCTACATTAGCACTTTGCGGTGGTTTCTCCCGAGCGATCGTCAGTTACTTTTCTATGGCTTAGCCGATTTTGTTTTCGTATAATTTAGATTTGCTATAGGTACTGTTAGAAATAAAAGATATGATTTCGAGAGTACTTTTAAAATGTCATTCCACGAGGGTAGGATTACACTCAACCTAGGCACATGTGAATGTCGCAAAAATTATGCGTCATATCTTCGAGTCCATTTCATATTTAAAATGTGTACTACAGCCAATAGGTGTGGCATTCCGAAGTGAAGTGTTCTAGTAATGTTAAAAGTCGTTGAGCCATGATGATTATAAGGCGAAATGAGAAGAATACAAGAATTTGATGTTATCATGTTACGAGCGACGTCTCGTGCACCACGTGTACATATTAATTAAAAGAAATGTAAATTTGGCAGTAATTAACATAATTAGAATGTGGTCAAGGTCCAAGGTTAGTACAATAAAGTTAATGAAATGCATCAATTCGATCGTTCGGTAACTACGGCGAGTGCTCACTACACGCAAGTGACGTTGTACATCTATATATACTGTGTTATTGAAACTCATACATCTATATCTACTGAGTTACTGAGACTCATACATCTATATCTACTGGGTCACTGAGACTAATACATATATATCTACTGAGTAACTGAGACTAATGCATCTATATCTACTGGGTTACTGAGACTCATACATCTATATCTACTGTGTTACTGAGACTCATGCATCTATATCGTCTGGGTTACTGAGATTCATACATCTATATCTACTGGGTTACTGAGACTCATATGCCGTTCCACTTCTAAATACTGGAACTTTTCTCTTATTTCCATTGTTTTATCCAGTTTAATATACCTATACTAAGTTTATTCAATGTAAGTTAAAAAAGGTAGTTTTAAGAATATACTCTATTAAGACTGGCCCTTAGCTTCATCGAGATTAAATTTGGTAAGGACTTGAATGAGAAAAAAAAATTTAATTATACGAGTAACCTTTCATTATAAAAAAAGAACATGCCTTATTAATTTATATGCAGTGTCGTAGCGTGGCGGAGGCAGGGGCGGCGGCTCTACCCCGGGCGGCACTTTTTGGGGGCGCCAAAATTTTATACTGACCTATTAAAAAAACTTAGCTGTTCGCAAAAACAAATTTCTGCTTAAACAAATTTCCCGAGATAAAAAGTATCCTATGGCCTTTGGAAAGAACGTAGCTTTTATTGGCGAAACAATATTAAATTGGTTCATTAGACCCAGAGATTAGCGCGTTCAAACTTTTACAATTGGATTTCAACCGCATACAATTCGACACAAACTAATTTTCCCGGGGCAAAAAATCGTATAGCACTCGGAAAGAAAGAATTTTTGAAATCGGTTCGTATGTAAGTAATATGGATGTAGTTATAGTAAGTATATTACATTAAATTGAAATACTTAATAAGAGGGTGGCATAATTATCTTCCGTCCCGGGCGGCGACACCCACACTACTCCACAGTTTATATCACACACAAACAATCTTGTATGCGTACTTACGTATCTCCTTTAAAAAATGGCCATGTCACCTACCACCTACCACCTACCAGGCAGCTCTTAAGAGGCGAGCATAATGTTAAATAAATCACTACCAACATGACCACTGGTGTTAGAGTGCTGTGCAGCAATTCGTCCGGGTAAGGTTCCACCTCCTTACTACACTTACAGTATTTCGGTATGGAGCGTAGGATAGCCGGTAGACTAAGACATAAGTTCTAACAGCCCGACCACAGGGCAGCGGCGCATCCACAACATCTATGGTGTCTATAGGCCGCGATTGTCTCTTACCATCAGGTGACCCGTGTGCCTGTTTGCTGTCTTATCCCATAAAAAACTCATAGACATAATTTCAGTAGATATTCACTAAGATACTAAACGAAACTTTACCTTTACTTTTTTATTCTTAATGCTTAAGAGTTTTATTAACCCCCACTACAAAAAGAGAGGTATTATTAGTTTAACCCGTCTTTCCATCTATCTATCTGTGGACTTGTTCGTCTCTCTGCGGCATCGCAGCTCCTGAACGGATGAAGCGATTTCAATTTAGATTTTTTTTGTAATAAAGGTGGTTTATCCGTGTTTTCAGACATGTTTGATGAAAATCGGTTGAGCCGTTTAAAAGTTGTGATTGTGAAAGTGGGGAAGGATAACCGAATATCTGCAAATATACTCGAGCGAGGTTTCAAATGAAAGCGCACTGAAAGCGAATATTGCTGAATATGTTTATGTATCGGGTTTTCTTTTTACTTTTAATTTATTTATTAATTTAATATTTAAGCTATCTAAGTTTATGATTCATCATCATCAAGCCAGTAAAATTCCGTCTAAAAAATATTCATCGAAAAATACTGCATCAATAAATTAATGGAAAAAATATAAACATAGACTACAAGTTGCTTATTAAGATATCTCGGTGGCATTACGCATATTATTTATGTTAATAAGCCGAATTTTAGCAACTGTTCAAATATTTCTTTCTCCCTGTGTCCTTGTATAATGACTAATAACGCCTATTTCTGTTATTCTTTTTCCATCACATGACACTACAAAATAAAATAATTACATAGCCGTTACTTAAATGGCCGAGTGTTAGTTTTTCTTTAATTTTATTACCGACTCTTCTTTTTTTATGACAATTTATTGCGAACCGAATAGTTTTTATAACTTAACCTAACTGTGCGCGGAGGGTGCTCCACCCGAGAATAACTACTAGCTACGTTCCTTCCAAATGCCTTAGGATATTTTTTATCTCGGGAGATTTGTTTCTGCAGAAATTTGTTTGTGTGAACAGCTAAGTTTTTTTATTAGGTCGGTATAAAACTTTGCCGCCCCTAAATAGTGCCGCCCGGGGTATAGCCGCCGCCCTTGCCCCCGCCACGCTACGCCACTGGTTATTAATTACTAAGACATATTCATTTATTTTTATATCTATTTATTAAACTGGGTGAAATTGTCTACAAAGCCAACACCATGTCCTCGAAGAACAAACCCATACTCGGTGCTAAGTTCTGATTATTATATTCTGTTGCTCGCCACTCAGCGTAAGCCTCCGGGCGGAATAAGTACCCTTCGCTTATATTCGTCAAAACTCATTAATTTCATCTACCACTCTAATTTTTATGGCTACTAATTTCTAAAAGTTCGAAAGTTCATTATATGCATTTTCTTATTGAATAAGAACGCAATAATTATTTTGAAGCCATTCGAGAATTGCTTGGACGCACAATTAGATCTTTGACGAGAAGACGATGCAAACTTTAGAAAAAAAATAGGGATAGAAAAGGCTACAATTTATATTCTTTAAAAAGATATATAAATTACCTATTAGATCGTAGTTAAAATATTTAAAAGCAAAAATGGCTTTAGTCTCAAATAATATCACTACATAATATAAAACGAGGTTGCTTTCGATCCTGTTATATGCATGCTTAGATCTTTTAAACCACCCAACGGATTTTGATGCGGTTTTTTATAGTAATTCAAGATGCATGTTTGTATGTATGAACACGCATAATAAACCTATTTCGCTAGTGTTAAATAAAAATCATTGTATAAAAAGTCTACTTTTGTAGTCTATGAATGTCATTAGTGTAGACTGACTTGGTCATGTGGTCGGATTTGGTACGTCAGCAATTTCTGCCGCCTTGTCATTGTCAGCCATTGTGGTTCTCTGGTTTGGCGAGTCATATAGTGCGTCAACATAGTGGCGTAAGGCATTTAAGTATTAGATTTGCAACAAACAATTTCTAGCAGTGTCTATAGGCCTTTTATATTTCTTACTATCTGGAAATCAATCCGCTGCCTAGCCTTTCTGTAATATAAAAAAGCTGCTTCTAAAAACACTTCTAAAAGTTAATTTGATTATACGTTACAGAACATTCCAAATTTTCCTCAATATTTTTTTACCTCGAAGGTTGTAAGGCTGAGTTATTAAACAACATTAAATGTAAGGAAATGTTTTATGATATTTATTAACGTAAACAATTTAAAAATCTGATGATTCCTTCCGATGACACTAGGAAATTTTCCAAATCGATTTTTGCCATTTTTATAAAAAAGTTTTAGTCAATTATGTTTATTGATAGATTGTAGATGTCATAAGCCATTCTACCATTAAATAAATTTTAAAAAAAAGTACAAAATCTAAATTATATAAAAGAGGTTACTTAATATTGCAGAATATGTAAATGATAAAAATGCGAAAAAAGAGAAGCACGCTGAGTTTCTTTCGCCGGATCTTTTCAGTGAGTTGCCGCGTTACGATCCGGTGGTAAATTTTAGAATTACATAAACGCATTTCAAGCACTGTTTGTAAGGTCTGTGTAAATAATTATTTTCTAGTAGATCGCGGCTTTTTGCCTGTCGATACGCTTGGCCGCAATTCACAACGAAAATATCAACTGATCCTGGAAAAATTGTTACACACTCTACACTCACAAAGACTATTTGTGAGTGTTTAAAACCAGGATAGCCTAAAATTTCAGTTATATTTTGAAATATTCTTTTGATAACCATTTCTATTATTTTTTCTGAGATATCATTGAGAGTAACAATATATTTAATGTTTTTTATATATAGTTTAAAGGAAGTCGTAAATCAAATGCCTTCCAGTCATTTACAAAATTAATAAATAAATCTGCCCAAGTGCGAGTCGGATTCGCGCTCGAATGAAATTTTCTGGCTATCACAGTTTGTGAGATACAGCCTGGTGACAGACAGACAGACGAATAGATGGACAGCGGAGTCTTAGTAATAGAGTTCCGTTGTTACCCTTTGCATACGGAACTCTAAAAATATCTACTCGGATCTACAAGAATGTCATTCAATACCTAAATTCATAAAATCTGGGTTATAGATGGTTTCAGAAGGTTCCTTTTGTATGCTTATACATTTGTTTTGGGATCAAATGCTATATTTCTGATTACATGATAAGCTTATATACCGATACGATATGTAGAAGTGTTCCAGAATCAACGCCGCGATATCGATGAATGTAGTTTATGCAAATCCTCTCTTTCGGTTTAATATAGACCCTACAAGCTTCGACCAAGTTATTTTATACTTTTTCACCTCTAATAATATTGTTCTTAAGAATAGTCTAGATAATAATTTATATATTACTTTATAAAATAATATTTTACATTTCGCGTCGGATCTTCTACGTTTTTCGTATCTAGTAGATTCGTTTGCATTGTTTTAAATCGCTCAAATACTTGCAATATAATTTTTGAGGATAGTATTAATTTTTGTGGATATTATTATATTCGAACGAATATTTTTGATGTAATTAATTAAGCAACAAAGTCATTAAAATTTTTATTAAAGATTTAAAATTTGTAGGAAGTATTTTAATTTCAAATATTTTTATTTAACACAAATATTATTATGAAAAGATTTTTTTGAATATTAATATTTTATTTAAATAAGGTACCTACTTTTTCCATAAAATTTTGATTTTTATTTATAAAGTTATTGTAATATTTTTTACTTTTTACTTAAAGTCTGATTTACCACAACTTATTACTATATTATAACATAAAGAGATTATGGGAATACTTTATATTGCATTCTTTCAATAGTTTTTGTAACTTAGACACACGTGTTAGATGTAATTCACAGTGGATCCTAAGTGAAATTTGAATAGTTTTGAATAACATTATTTTTGTTGATAACTATTATGCAAATATTATTATGTGCTTCGTCTTCATCACTTTCATCAGTCCTTGTGTACGATATGTACTTAATATTATGCACTATTTACCTGAAATCGATTCAACCGATATAATAAACTCATACGTTTTGACACGCAATGCACTTATTAAAAAAACAGGTGATTAGAAAGCAGGTTCGTCTTGTGGTAGGTTATGGGGACTCACTTATTTTTGTTATGAAGATCGTGGCGTAGTCTGTATTGGGGCCTGGGTCAGGTGCACATTCCTTGGAGATGAGAATTGTTATTCTGCGAGCGCGACGTGTTGGGGCTTCGCGTAGTACAGCGGCGGCGCGTGTTGCCTCGACCGCGGTTGGAGCGCGACTGCCGGCCCGGCGGGGCTCCTGAGCGGATGCGCGGAGGCTGCGCATTTGATCTCCCTCACCCTTCAGGACGAAGGACTCGGAGACCTATTGCATAACTCTGTAAAAATACATCTGTTCTATGTTCACACGTGCTACCTGGGCCTCAGTTTATACAGCGCTTAGTTCGTAGTTGTATATTTATATTGTCACAACTCACATGTGACTGAAAAGTTTTATGTGAAAAATAGCGAATAGGAGATGGCTCTCGTGGTGGTATGAACAACCATTACCAATAGAAACTTATCTAGCCCGGAACACTGCAATATTCAACTGCTTGAATTTTTTTAATGTTTATTAGGTATTTTACGCGCCCGCATGCGGCAGAGTTTAGATTCGGTTTTTTTTCTATCCTACTCAAAAAGACCCCCTTATAACAAACTAGCTGTCCGCCCACAGCTTCACCCGCGTGAATTATTTAAATAATACAGACAATTTTCAAAGAGCAGACATTTTTCCGACTTATAATACTAATCGCGTAAAACTCCCTCTTTTTAAGGTAGTCGGTTAAAAAGTAGCCTATGTCCTTCCTCAAGATCTGCTCTATCTCTGTACAAAATTTCATCAAAATCTGTTCAGTGGTTTAGGCGTAAAAGCGTAACATACAGACAGACAGACAGAGTTACTATCGCATTTATAATATTAGTAAAGATTAGTAAGGATATAAAGTTTGCTCAGCGATATTGTGGTCGAGAAATATTTCAAACAAATAAAAAATTTTTTTCGGGGCGGAATTGACTTTTTAGATAAATTGGGTCTTTTTGAACAAAAAAGTTTCTATGCATCATACGTCTAAAGTTAACCGTTTTAGAGTTATTAACAACTTTAGGTGCGCGAAAATGCAAAATTGATGTTTTTTAGGACTCGAAAACCACGGTAAAAAATTAAAATTTTTATGTTGCCACAGCATTTACATAATCTTTATATATCCATTAACATAATTCCTAAGGGCTTTTACTTAATATTTTTGTTTAAGTTGTTATTTTTGTTTGTTAACAATATACGGTATACATATAAGTTCAGATCCAGCGGTGTACGGCGCGAAAGGGACATTGTTAATTAGGGGTCGGCTAAATATTAAGACGTATACAGCAATTAATATTATATACAATCGTCTCTTACGAGCTGCCTGTGAGCGACGCAGATGGTCTATTCTATATATAGAATCAGGACTAAAACAGATACTTTACTAAAAATGATGTCATGATCGGGGTCCGATTTTCTGACAGACACGCTTATGTTTTAGATGTGTTGAATTCTACAAAATAGCATCTCCCTAATCGGCCAATGTCCGTCATTACGTCAAGTTATAACAAATTAAGTAAGCATCTTATTTGCAATTATAACCTGTTTTATTGGGTAATTACATATAATAAGTAAGTTGGACTCGCAAATTATTCATGCTTATATATTACAAGTGCGAAACTTTCATTCACTGTGAATGCTTTTTAAGAGACAAGATAGCGCATGGTTGATCGAAAGATTGTAGAAAATTCGATAGAGTATCCAGCATATTGTAATAAGAAAATTGTAACCAAAATTCTTGTTTATAGAAAAATAGTCAAACTTAAGGACATTTGATGGTTAGTGTGGGTCCTCTGTGTAGAATAAACCATCTGCATCCCTACCAGGGAGCTCGTAAGTAACCGGTAGACTTGCACACACGATCTAGAAGTACCTAGTCTGGTGTCTATAGGTTACGGTTGTCTCTTACCATCAAAGATGTGTGCTTGTTCGCAGTCTGATTCCATAAAAAAATAAAAAAAAAGAACTAAATTACTAAAATAAGTATCACAAATTCCCAATATTTTTACCGTTTACACCATTTGAAAATTCAGCCACTAGTAAAGATATGAAATTTTTATAGAACATTTTGATCCATAATATTTTTTTCATCTATGAAAAATAAGATTAAACGTGTTAACGTGGCTGCGGGAATCGGGATTATAGCCGGATGGAGTACCGGGCAACAGCCAGTCCCTAATCCCTATATAAACCCAAAGAATCAAACCGGTACAAGTCCGTTGAATCTTTTAACAATTTTTTTTTCAACATATGTTAATTATACCGAATTCACACTAGTACCTATTATAAAGCTATTACATTTTTTATGAACAAACATGCTTATTATATTTTCATACACCAAGATACTTATGTAGATGTAAAACTTAATTACGTACTACGTAGTTATATTGTACAAGTATCAACAATTACACGAGTTGGATAAAGCATTAACAAACTTGTTTATCTCACTGGCAGAATTTAAAGTTTTAATTTCGCATTGTAATAATATTCACAAGATAGCAATTGACAAAAAATAACGGTCAAAATGTCCTTGAAACATGTGCGGGAACAGTTTTGTTACAAAGGAGTTAAGTATATTTTTTAACTCAAGCAACCGGTTCGATGTAAACAATAAGATCCGAAAGCAAACCGGCCACCCTTACCCTACTGATTATTTGTCGACACATTCACCCTTATTGCATCATCACACTGGCCTTGAAAAGAGGTATCGAAAGAACTTTAAACATGTAATAGCTTTTGTACAACTAGAACTTTAAGTTTGTTTCTGAGCTTTCGATAATTATTTGAGTTAGTCTTTTGTTAGATGTAATATTCGCTTTGCTGTTTGCGAGTAATTGCTTCGCTGACTCTTCATAATAATTGACTATGACGCGTAACTTCTTTCTTATATGGATAAACCAGCATACACAGATTTTTTTTAAAGTTAAAAAAAAACAGTATAAATTGTTTATTGCTTAGTTAATGTGAGTTAATCAACTACAGAGACAGTAAATGTTTTTTGCACGAAGCCTTGACTTGTATAGATCATATTTTTGTGTATCAAGCCCCCACTCATTTCGATTTAAAACCATTTTTTGTAAATGGCACATGCCAAAACATGAGTACGTAGAGTATAGATATAACGATGAAAAGTAAACCTTATTATATACAATATAAGTGATATAATTACAAAAATCATCAAGAAATCTGTCTTCTCATTTACCCAGGCAAATCGTTGCTTAACATATTTGTAATTCTACATTGTAAATAAAACCGGTCAAGTGCGAGTCGAACCGCGGACGAAGGGTTCCGTATCATTATCTTTATAACGGCCAAAAATCATGTTTGTTGTTTTGGAGCACCCTTTGTCTTATATTCGTTGATTTAACGACGACAGAAATATATCATCTGTGAAAATTTCA
Organism: Lasaia peninsularis; assembly: GCA_018236625.1. Taxonomy (NCBI): domain Eukaryota; kingdom Metazoa; phylum Arthropoda; class Insecta; order Lepidoptera; family Riodinidae; genus Lasaia; species Lasaia peninsularis. Next base: position 9,692 of record DVZL01001653.1, read on the forward strand.
GTTGTTTAACTATTACGGATCATGAGATGAGAGACAGATGGACAGCGGAGTCACAATAGGGTACCAATTTTACTCTTTCACACCGAACTCTTAAAATGATTGACGTATATATTCTATAATTCTTTATTATTGTATGTGCATACTTTTGTAGGTTTCTGGGTCGAAGTCTGTAAGTATAGGGTACTGTTACGTTGTCACCCAGCAGGACGTCTTTATTGTGTGCGCCTCAGGCCACTGTCGCATTCTGCGCTACGGTTTTATATTACAGTTTTTTTTAATACTGGACATATTACACAAATTGATCTAACCCCAAAGTAAGTAAATTAATCGCTTGTATCATGGGTGTTAGTCAACGATACTAATACATAGAAATACTCAAATAGATACCAGAATAATTTTGATGAACACCCAGACCCAGAATTACAAACATCTATGTTCATCACACAAATGTCTGTTTCCGTTGGAAATCGAACCCGAACCTCGCGGTTAGTCAATGCGGTTAGGCGTGTACGCAAGCCACTCGACCAATGAGGCGGTCAACAGTTATCTTGGTATGTTTGTAGATGAAAGTTATTTAAAAATAAAATATGTCAGAAAAGTTTCAACTCCTAAACATTTGTTGATTAATATCAATAAAGAAATATATCATACATACACTCCCACAAAAAACAAACAATCTTTTCACACATTATGTGTTCACACACACAACTGTGACGTCAGTAGAATTATATTGTGGGTGAAGTTGATGATTTACTACTCAGTGTTTCGACAACCAGCAAGCCACGGATTTCATTAAGGATAAATTATAATAGGCATTCGTTTTAGAAACTGCCAACCGGTTGGGCCACTTACAAAACACTTTCTTTACGTAAACATTTCGCACAATGTAATAGCCTTCCTCGGTGTATAAATAAATCGTTTATGCATTTGAAATAAAAAGATTCAGAATATAAAGCACGTAGTAAAGATAACCGTTAGACGAAATACAGTTGCGAGTATTATTATTATTTTTAATTCATAATGCGATATCTAGAGCAGACAAAAAGGTATCGACCCCGAAACCAAGATAATTATAACACCTTAAACGATTGATTATATGTCATCACGTTCACAAATAATGTAGGTATCTTAGGAAAGAAATAAAAGATAATAGGTAAAGATCTAAATACTGAGTTTATAAGTTGAATCCGAATTACAATTCTTGCGGGCAATAATAGCTATGTATCAGACTCAAAGTCAATCTGTGAACTCAAGTGAAACTAAAATGTTTGATTGAATTGTTTAAAGCAATCATAATAGTTACTAGGACTAACATCCGCAGATTCATGCTGAGTTTAGAAGGACGTTTGCAAGAAGGAAAACTAGTGATAATAATAAAATGTATATTTTGTTTAGCAATAAACAACTATCTAAAAGGAGGAATTCCATTTTTAACCGTGGGCACGGTTGCATAGTTCGGCCAGCCGGACTATGGAAAATTTGTTTTTTCCGTTATACAGTTAACCGGTCCAAGAAGAACATTTTTGTTTCAGCTGTCCGGTCAACCGGACCATGGAAAATATCTTTATATTTATAATGAGTGTAACTTGTAGTGAAGGAGGTTCAATTATTTAAAGATAAAAAACTTCACATTTATATTAACAGGAATGGGATCTGACTTTATTGTTTATATAGCGATGGCCGATTTAAAGGGAAACGTTATTAATTCGGATGAACCAATTACAAACATGTTCAATGAGACTGTTGGAAATCTGATAGATAGTGAATGGATGGATGACATAAAAAAAGATGATGTGATACGCGATATATAACTGCAATCATCATTCATCTGAAACTTGGTTTCCTTTTACCCTTACTGAATGTACTGCATGTGTTTCCAATGTCTTAATAATATAATTCAAATACTTTTTCGATCGCATGAATAGCAGATACTTAGTTCAAAATACCTCATTTTGTTAGGCAATCAAGACATAGTTGTGTAGTCCAGTCAGCCGGCCTTTGGAGAATTTTGTGTTTTTCGATTGTTCGGTGGCAACGTGACCGGACCAAGGTACAGTGCACAAATGTACAATCGACCAAACAGTATCACCACCGAACAATCGAAAAAACAAATTTTCCATAGTTCGGATGACCGGACTACGCAACCGTAACACGGTAAAAAAGGGAAGGAATTGCGCGCCAAAACTCATTAGACAGCCCGATTTGCAATCCTAGAGCGGGGACGCAAATCCAGTGATGCGCGTCATGGATAACCAAATTGTAGCTATGTTTAAAACTCCGTCTAACACTAGTAAGCATAGCAGTAGTCATAAGCAGTTTTAAAAAGCGCATGAATTTCTTTAAACATCTTTCTTAGATGTTAAATGTTATAGGTCTTATCTTATGTTCCACTATCCAGATAGGCATGTAAGCATTTACATTACACTTGTATCTATATAATAAGACTGAATTTTGGCCTTAGGAAGGAGTAGGTATTTCAGGCCGCTGGAGTTAGCGCATAACCTTCTCTCCCTTAACGCTAAAATAAATTTAAAAATTAATTGATTCATAGAAAGCATTTTTTTTTTCATTTCCACGTCTTGATTATACGAATTAAAATTTAATTAACTTGTAGCTACTTACATACATTACACTCGCACATGTCTACCTACATACAGAATTTACAATTATAATCTTTCTTCGCTTAGTTTTAGTCTGCTAAATGCATGGTTTGCATTTACAAACGATTTGTTTTGACGCTGGAGACATTTAATATGAACATTTAACAATTTCTGTCCTGTATACAATTAAGATTCTGATGTTCAATTCTTAGGAACCTATGGCTACAACATTCGAATATATTATAGTTAACAAAATTGTTCATTAACTAGACTACTGATCTAGATTTCAGATTACATAGTTCAACATGCTAGTAATTGTGCTGCTACCAACTAAGCTAGTTTTAAGTTATTATATCTTCTTTTGTTTTCATTAAAAGAACGAGACAAAAGTCTTTTAGTCATGTCAGATTAGTTTGTGTATGACATCTCTACAGACGTTTATACCACAGAAAATTTCGATTAAAACCCGTACAAGTTATTGTATCTGACAAATTTGACATAACTAAAATGTTATATCTATTTTTTTTTATTTCTTGGGAAAAAGATAGCATATACCTAAAACAAGTTTAGTTAGCGTACAGGAGAAATTACCACCATTGTCAATTTTATACTTTCAATTATTAGACGTATTCAATTCATACTCTTATTTGTAACGAATTTAGATTTCATTATTTCAATACATCAACTCCAACTGTTGCAGAAGAAAGGTGGAAATGGTCGAATGACGTATGTGACCTACAAAAATTTAAATAGAACATAATAAAAGTATAGGTACAATTACAACAAAAATGGAAAAAGTAATTTTGGTGACTGCAAAAACTTCATATTTCGGAAAATTGTATAACTAAAAACGGAAGCAATGCGAACACGTGGTGTTGGTATTAAACAATACCAATGTTTCTTCTCTCACTATCTAATATGAATGTTGCAGTCACGCTCGCAGTAACCCTGAGGAAGCCCAGGCCTCAGCACACAATCACCGGCGATCGTGACACCGACATTGGGCCTGCGGTCATTGACACACGTCACTCGCACCTCCGACGTAAACTAACAACCTAGAAAGTTAAATTCTACACGAGTTACACGTTACCGAAGCTCATAATTTCGCAAATGGAACACCTCAATCATTTATGACACTGATTAATCTTGAGAATATAAGCTTCGTCATGCCAATATAGACAGTAAAGTTAGTTGGTTATACTTGCACCCAGGATTCGCCAACGATATTGGGTCCCGATGTTGGGTGATAGGTTGCAAGTCCGTCGCCTTATCGGGTACAAATCCAAGCTTAACTAATTTCAATAAATCTTAATAAAGTTGATTTTGTTAGAATTCTGGGGGGTTAGTGTTTGTACTATCGTCTCGACGCCATCGCGTCGTTTTGCGCGATTTGAAATGTCAAACCCAAAAAATTGTTCTAAGTTTTCTGAGTTTGATATTTCAAATCGCTCAAAACGACGCGATCACGTGGAGACGATAATACACGTTCTAACCCCTCTGGTAGCATTTAAACTAGTTTATTAAAGACTCCAATGCATTTGTAAGAACCAATATGTTGTATCAGAATCACTTACCTTCAAGTATCCCACTTATCCTTTCTGTTATTAACAATCACTAAGGCGGTCCATTTTCATCGTTTTCCTTTTATAATGATTAAAATCATAAGGATGTTAACCTCATTAAAATCCTTATGATCTTTAGAGTATTTTTAGTTGTTTTTATAAGTTTTTCATGTATCTGTAAAACATTACCTTGCTTAAAATTTGATTTGTCCCGGATATGGTGATGGACTTGCGACCTCTTACAACAAGTGACCAAATTTCGTGGGTCGCTTTACTTATCTCTGGAATATAAGTGTGACGTTTTATCTTTTGATACAATTTGGCAAATGCAATGAAGTCTTTTTCTAGTCTAGTAATAGTGAGTCAGACCCATAAAATTTGAATAAAGTGAACGCATGCAACGTCTGTATCGGTGGGTACCTTTCCAGGAACGACAGCTGGGTATTCCCGACAACACGTCTCGCTCGGATATTATTACGTATAACTAATCGCTCTCCTTGTCAACAAAAACCAGTTCTCATTCGTATTGGTAGTTTTTATGAAACGTTACAGAATTTTTGTACTTATTACTAACGGTGAAGTCGATCGTCATACGATCTTCAAGTTTATTTAAATAGGTATAAAGCTTGTGTTGCCAACGACTCCGTTCGCGTGAGCTATAACCTCCTCGCAATTATATTGTCACGCTATATCTTATGTCATGTCACATACAAAACTTCGTTCAAAAATTAGTGTTTCTATAGCAAAAAAAATAATAATTTGTAAACTAAGTTCTATCCAACAAAAAACAATAGATAAAATCAGGCTGCGTGTCCATGAATTATAGCCTACTTTAGACTTTAAATTTATCCCCTCTCCTCCGGTTAACCGCTGGCCAAATACTTATTATGGTCTTTTGGTTTATATAGTGAGAGTTGTTATGCCTGCGATTTCTGAACTACAAAGTTTACGACTTGAAAAAATGTAACATTCTATCAACTATGTTTTATCTAACAAAAAAACGATAAATGAAATCGGACTGCACGTTCATGAATTATAACCAAATTTTATTTTGTGTTTATCCCCTCTCCCACGGAACCCCATAAGTAAAGGGGATAAAAAGTAGCCTAAAACCTACCTCGGAACATATTTAAATGTAGTAACGATCGGTTTAATAGTTTTAGCGTGAATCGAAAACACAGATAGACAAGAATTAAAAAAAATAACAATGTGTTGTTTTGCCTTTTTTAGTCGCCTAAGTTTAAATATATTTAATGTATAGAACTCACTCTTCGACGGTTTTATTTATTATAGAATGTTTTAAAGTTAGCTTATTACTAAAGCCTAAATAAGAGAGAAAAGTACCATAACTTCGTACGCACCAGTTTTAACTTATGATATATCTGAACATATAACATTTCTCTTAGTTTCATTCTTTTCTATCCTCTTTAGAAAATGTATACATGGTCTAACACAAATAAATATACGCTTCAAATAATCTCTTTTTGTCGTCGGTTGAAAATATATACAAAATATATTTCTGAAAAATAATTGGGATTTTTTATTTAGACAAATTTTAGGTTTCTGACTTCAAAAATGACGATTTGGAGGTAACATAAATTTGTAAATTATGTAAAACTAGCGTTTTAAAATTTATTTTTTGTTACATCCTGCTTATAAGAGAACTTTTATCGTTGACGACAAAATAGCAGTCATAAACTTAATAGAATACATAACTAATCTAAACATAGTAAAAAGCATTTTGGCAGCTTACTATAGAAAAAAAACGCTTAAAGGCTAAGTAAGTAGTTTTCGATAGTTATTGTTTTGATTAGCGAATGATTTGGCTCACCTTTCGCTAGAAAACACATTTACGTCAAAGGTTTATCCCAAGATAATATTTTAATGATTGGCCTAAATTAAATAAATGTACGCAACAAAAACATAAATTACGAAAAGTCCGTCGGCAATTATGTAAATATATTTAACGAGTTTATACCCGCGACTTAGCTTCGTATGGCATCATTATGTTTTTATATAAATTCATCGTTGGTGCTTGGTGAAATTTCTACATCATTAAAAATTATTTTTGAAGTAACGGTCGGTTTCGCTTTTTGATACCGCTAAAAGCGTCGCTAAAATAATTATAGCAAGTGACGCTTAAGATTGTCATATGGTGTTTAGACTTCGGATAGAATTATATTATTATTCATTGTTTCGAATCAATATGTTAATGGAAAGACAATCAAGCAGATAAACTATCCGTTATTCAATAAATACATAATAAATACGCGCAACGTGGCTAGCCTACTCACTGGTCGGCAGCTCAACGGTGAATGATAGCTCTAGTAAGTAATGAGTAATGACTAATGACTGATAGCATATATAATATATTATATGGACAACTACCTTCAAACTTTAAAGAAAGTTTGAAGAAAACAGAAACTCCGTAGATAATTACACCCACGGATATATAAAGATCTAAAAAATATTAAAAAACTTTTTAGAACTTTGGGACTGTCTCTTAAATTCTACCCTAAATAATATTTTGTAGGAATACTTTTAATATACATAATAATATTCGGAGATACAGAATTTATTACAAATTTTATAATATGTTTGGAATATATAAATATATGACTCAAGCCCGCATTTATTATTTTTTTCTTTATTATTCAAATATTATGAGTCGCAGCTGTAAATACACGGAAACATTGAAGTATTTTTCCATTTTGAATCCTTCCACTTAATCCATTCAAACGATTGCTAGTTGATATAATCACCGCGTTGCGGTCTAATCATTATACTTACGTTTGATGTTATGTCAATCTGTCTTTTACACCTTAACCAATGTTTTCAGTTATTTAACAGCCAATAGATACACGTGTAATGACTTCGGCCGTACTGGAATTTAGCTCTCTATCTGTACCTTTAAATGGAAACTACTCTGTTCCTACATTACTTACTTTACTCATAAATATGAATCAAATTTTAAATATACTCATATTAATGTCATATTCAGGAATGACACATAATATAAGTTTATATTTCAATAATATAAACGCAGTAAAAATGCAAACAACTACTAACATATTTTTATATGTAAGATATCCATTAATACAAAATCGAAGTAAAAAGGCTAAACTACACTAATAACTAATAACACGTTAAGGTTTCCTCCCGTTAACCAGAACGCAACACCGGGTCGAGGTTCGATCTCCCGGGAGATAGCTCCCAGTGTTGGCGTTGT
>DVZL01001654.1:0-17073 GCA_018236625.1 Lasaia peninsularis
CGTTATCTAACACCCATAACACAAGTATTTAATTTGTTTACATTGGGGTTAGATTAATTTGTGTAGTTTGACTAGATATATTTATTTTATTTTTTATTTTTATTACCTATAGAAACATCAAAAAATCACGTTTGCTGTATGGGAGAACTTTTTATATAATTAATTTCTACTGGTTTTAGTATTCGTTGTTATAGCTACAACAAAAATACATCATCTGTAAAAATTTAAACTATTTAGCAATTACACATTCACAATTCACAAGATTCAGCCTGGTAGCAGGCAGACGGACAACGGAGTCTTAGTAATACGGTTCCGTTTTCACCCTTTGGGAACGGATCCCTAAAATCGACCAATTTAATTTAGAAACCAATAATCTATTTTGCCGACCGTACCGATTTTTCTAACCAATCATTGTGACGAAGCATTGTATTGAACTACGAACGTTTCACATAATATCTAATTACTTATTAGAAAAAGTCTACAAAGTACATAACTTGTGCACTTTCATTTTCCTTCAAACACTTTCTAGTCGAACGTGCTGGCGAGTTTACGTACGGACCGCAAACACGGAGCTTTTAGGTATAGTGGCGACACAAAGCTTGAAAACCTTTCGTAATAGAAAAGTTTCTGTTGTAAATCGCAGATGTTTTTGCGGTTCTGTACTTAAAGGATAAACACGGGCCCTCTTTTACTAAAACTCTGCTGTCTGTACATAATTACAATGCACACAAATACTAGAAACAGACACATAAAATTAATATTTAATGGCGCTCACTCGAAAAACGTGATTATTTTTCGTTTTTATGTATAATGGTACGAAATCCATCATGAGCGAATTCGAATCACACTTTGCCGGTTTTTAGTGTCTCTGTCCGTTTTTCCGTCTCAGAAATCGTAGTTAGTCAGTTGAAATTTTCATAGATGCTGTATTTTTATTGCCGCTATAATAACAAATACTAAAAATAGATTAACATAAATATTTAAAGGGTGTTCCCATACAATAAACGTGATTGTTTTTGTCATTGTTCCAGATAACAGTAGGTACAGAACCCTTCTTGCGCGAGTACGACTTGCACTGGCCGGTTTTTTTACTCTCACTTTTAATTTTATGAAAAAAATAGCTTTCCGCCCGCGGCTTCGGGCGCGTGAATTATTTTAATAACACAGACAACTTACAAAGAGCTTTTTTTCCGAGTTATAATACTTATAGTGTAAAAACATACTCTCTTTTAACGTAGTCGGTTAAAAAGTAGCCTATGTCCTTGCTCAAGGTCAACTCTATCTCTGTACTAAATTTCATCGAAATCGGTTCAGAGGTTTAGGCGTGAAAGCGTAACAGACAGACGGAGTTACTTTCGCATTTATAATATTAGTACGGATATTGTTACAATAGCAGGCGGATTTCCTGATTCCTGACGCCAGCTGAGAACACTGGGCACCTAGGATAATAATGGTGTGCAGTTAGTATGAGGTAAGCATGCAAAAAAGCCTGTAACTTTTTTGCATGATGTAGAACCGGGACTTTTAGAAATAGCCACCTAATTTTAAAAATATATATTTTTTTACGAAAATGTTTGATAATGGTGCTAGCTCAATAATGTTGAATTATTATTTACCTTTTTTAATCTATCATATACAGATTTTGCGGAGATGTTGGGTGGCAGAGGCTCCTACTTGTGTGATTAATTTTCAGTCGAGAGTTCGGGAAGTTAGATTTTAATATGACGCATCTAACCCACTCCGTCATCTATCCCGGTTTTATCCTACGAAAAAATAACGGTGATAGCTTTACTTTCGACTTCGTCTTTGTAGAGTTAATTTATTTTCTTCAATATAGCTCGACACCCCATTGGGCTTAGCCAAATTTGGCTTTGATTTTAAGTTAGATGAAGCTGAAGCCATACTCTCGCAAATCAGCCTACAGGGCAGTTACAAGGCGCCCTGTATTTATAAAGGACGAGGAAAAGGATATACACACACGTTCAGACCATTTGTGCGACCTGAAAATAATTGTTGAAGTACTTCGTTTTACTTAACTTATTCTTTTATCCTATTCAAGACTAAACCAATTCAAGAACATCAAATTTTAAATTCAACCGTTTTAAGTTATTTATATATAATAGATATGCCGTACTTTCCTATGCGGTAAATATTATACTTGACGTTCTAGCTCGTAACATAAGTCTCATTCCCTGGATGACCGAACTTTGCTCGGTGTTTGGTTAGTACATCACATTTTTTTTAATAAAATTGTATTTGACATAATTTACTTTGTTTTTCTTATTTCTGTAGGGCCTCCAGGAATAGTTTTCACACAAAAAAAGGAACTCAAAAAAAAAAAAAACGGCCGGACCGGGTTTCGAACCCGGGATTCAGCGTATTAAGGCGCCCGATACTAATTTAACGAAATTTCGCGAAATTTGGCTTTGTATTGTAATGATAAAGGTTTTTATTCCATTAAACACGATTAATAAGAAAAACCTGAAAATAAAACTTAGCTAGATCGATTTATCGCCCTCGAAAACCTCCTATATACGAAATTTCAATAAAATCGTTCGAGCCGTTTTCGAAATCGCTGATATATATATATCTCGAGAATTGCTCGTTTAAAGGTATTAGATTAGCGATGATTGATGATGAAGGGAAGTTATGTTCACGGCGTGTCGCGTGCGTGTCGCCCCGGCCATTGTTCTTGTTGATGATAGGTAAACATAAAACAACTATATTCTGAATTTGTTTTCCAATCAATAGAACGCCATAAAGCGATCACAGCTATTTTGTACCATGCACCTCGTAAGAGGCGCACATAGGTTAACTGGGTCACTACCGACATGACCACTGGTGGTAGAGTGCTGTACAACAACTCGGCCGGATCCACCGCCTTACCCATTCCTGCCGCCATAATGACATGGTCGTGTTCCGGTCTGGAGGATAGGGTAGCCGGTAGATTTGCACATAAGGTCTAACAACCGGTCCACGGGGCAGCGGCACACCTACGACATCTATGGTGTCTGTAGGCCCCGGTTTGTCTCTTACCGTGTTCGTTGTCTTATCCCATAAAAAAATACTTTTGTTATATATTACTACTATTTGACATATTATAAGATTTATTTTTAAGTACAAAAAAAATAACTTCCTGAAATAATTTTGAAAAGTTGTAGAAACATTTCATGTCTCTTTTACAAGTCTCTTGTTTACATATTTTGATAAAAGCTAAAGCCGTATGCCCGTAATCCCTCAAGCTGACAATATGAGTTTAACGAGAGACCCGGTAACAAACCACTATGTCAAAGAACGCCCTCTATTGCTAAAACCTGAAACTATACTTACCTCATCCCCATTTCATAACATTTCTCTATACAATGAATTATGAACTTTCACTCTTGAGCTTAAAATTGAACTTTCTACTGTAAGGATTTCAGTTGCGCTGTTCTAGCATTATATAAAAATCGATTGACAGTAGTTTTTACGACACGACAAAATCGTCTTTCTGCTGAAGGTTGTTAGGTGGGAATTCTGTTGGCAGCCGCCAATACGCAGCCTCCCCCAGGGTTGCGTTCGATCCTTCCAGTCGGCTAACCGGCGTGGTCCGACGCGTACCCGAAATCAACAAAAAATAACAAATAAAACAAATCCACTCTTTTCTTCTCCAAGAAGAAGTATTGCTGGATATTTTTTTTAGAATAATTTCGCGTTCTTATTTCAAGTGGATAACTACGTGGAGAATATTCTTCATATGTGTTTGTGTACAAGTGATGTGGTTCCTTCCATAGTGAAATATACAGCGAGGTTTTCCGCATTTTTCACCTAGCTTAGTTTTCCGAGCTTAGTTAGCGATATCTTTGGATTTTTGAGGTATAAGTTTTGATGTATTGGATATGAACGTGTGGCTTGTAGTTAGGTTTGAAGCTTGCGTTGGTTGAAACATTTGATCTGAGAGCTTTTTGTCATTGTAAGGAAAAGCTTAGGTTTGCAAACTTGATAAGGTTTGAAATGTGTGTGTCTATCAGTATGTTTTTGGTTTTGGAAGATATACAGCTTTTAAAACGAATACCTAAAAATATCATGTATATAACAAAGTCAGTAGAGCTTCGAAATATGTAGCTACAGAATAGTTGACTCTTTTAATTAAATGCGTAATTAAAATAAATGGTAAAGTCATGCAAACCAGAACTAACCCACAAAAACAAAATTTGTAGAAAATAAAATTTTACTTTTAAAGGTGTAGAGCAAAAAAATATGACCTGTTTAGAAAAACAAACTTGATAAATTTTTAATTTTATATGATAAAGTTTGAATTTTTTCTTCACACTTCTAATTTAAAAGTAAAATTTAATTATCAACAAATTTTGTTTTTGTGGGTTGATTCTGGTTTGCATAACTATGACCTTAATTTAATAATGTTATTGATATTTAAGTCTTATAATTGCTTTTTTAAATAACAAAAATATAATGAATCATACAAGATGATTGTGTCAGTACACCGTTCAGTCTCACATCAAATTTCATTCAAGTTTGTATAAGTTATTAGGATTTTTATATAATTTTTCCAACGGTAATAATAATTTTACTACAGTTCATAAAAAAAAAATATTAAAATCGAAGTAAAATTATTGTGTATACTAGATGAGAACCCGGCTTCGCTCGGGTAAAATGTGATTCATAATACACATCTTGCATAATGTAGGTAGATATTTCTGTAGTTGCCGGTTCTCAAGGAATATTAAAGGTATAAGCAAGACATCGATTCATATAGCGTCGTTCATTGTGTTTAATAAATAATAACTTTGATACCAACTTTTCCTGCTGTTTTATCTATACACTCATTAACTTTATTTCTGTCTGTGTGTCGGTCTCTCACCAGGTCGTATCTCATTAACCATGATAGTTAAAAAGTTCAAATTTCTACGGATCTCTATTGCCACTTTAACAAGAAATACTAAAAACATGATTAAATTAATATTTTAAGGGGCGTCTTCCATACAAAAAAAGTAATTTTTTCGTGATTCGCACTTCGCCTGTTTTTTTTTTTTTCATTTTTAATCGTATTAATATTATCCCAGTGATGTAAATACATAGAAATAAAATTGCGAAAATTTATATGTGGGCATGATGTTAAGTTATTATTAAATCGTCTAATCGTCTGAATTGACTCTTATGACTTGGAGAAGGATGTAGCGTAATTCCAAATTCGATTGCTCAGCAGATTCCTATGGGAGGGCCAAATGCTTTTACGTATTAAAGTTTTATAGTTCTATCGTGGGAATCTGTGATTGGTAGTTGGGAAATGCTGGGAGTTGGTGAATACGGGTTTGGAGATGCTTATACGGTTGGATCTTTAGATGTTGATTATAGAGTATAGTGGCGAAATTTGGAGACATAGACTAGAATCACTAAAGGAGTTGAAGCCGTAAACAACAGCTAATGATAAATATTGTTACGCCTATATCGCTGAAAGGGTAGGCAGAAGTACATATGCACCCACGAGTAGCCGACGATATTAGGTGCCATGATGTGACAGGTGGCAAGTCTGTCGCCATATCGGACTTCCTGATGATGTTTTCCTTAACTGTAAGAGCACTCAGAAAATGTACTTATGTTAGAAGAACTCACTGGTACGTGGCGAAGTTAGAGTCCGAAGCGCGCACCACTAGGTCACAGAGGCTCATATTTGTTTATTTTTTCGAATTCTTGGAAATAAATGTTTGTTTTCCTGTCCATAATTACTTTGGAGGATTATAACGCAGCCTTGAATTTATTATTGCCTTCCCGAGAAAATAAGTTTTCCGTGACGTCTGTGGACGTCAAAATATGAGTAGGCCACAATTAATCACGCCGAGCGGTTTCAATTTATTTAATAATAAATCTGGTGAACCGAGAAAACCTACTCGTATTACAAATTTATCAATATAAGTTATACCTAAATAAAAAGTTTTTCACTGCTTGAACGATTTCCAAAAAAATGAAGTCTCGATTCGTCTGTATGTTGTTTATATGCGTTACCTCAGATTTCTTAATTGGATGAACCAATTTTAATAATACTTTTTTTATTTGAAAGCTTGTACTTTCAAATGTCGGTCAACTTTAAATGTGATTAAAATCTGATAAGCGTGTGGATTTACTGATAGTGTGTAATACACATTCCCGTGTTAACTTTTGCAAATAGTGCGACTTAATGTTTTAGAAAGTTAAATATCTAACAAAAGTTGTATACCTATTCTCCGCCTCTAAAACTGAATGGTTATAAAAAGCATTTTATGTACCAAACCAAACTTGTATACATTTTTTAAGTGTTTTTACAGTAAAGGAAATCATCGAGAGGAATCGGGATTAGTGTTTTCGAATTTGACCTTATCTATGATTGGCTCTAATTTCCCTTCTGGATTGCAGAGGTCAGATGGCTCTGTGTAAAAACTGGCGTCCTTGGCGTATCCCCTAGATATCATCTGATATAGAAACGAGACATGGCTAAGACGAGAAGATAGTTCACAATAGCCCGACCAGCAACGTATCTACAACTTCAATGACTAAAATCTAAAGACAATTTAGGCCTCAGTTGTCTCTTACCATCAGGAGACCTGTAAGCTTGTTCGCTGTCTTTTCTTTAAAAAGTTCCCAATAAATAATCATGATCATGGCGAACATTGAAGTTATAAAAGGAAGTTAATAACTAGGTAAAACTAGACTTTCATAGGCAAGCTTACAATCAGGCCTGAAGGTAACTGTTATGCTATTATTGATTCTATTATTGATATTATTGATTCTAATGGCTTATCATCCTGGGCGTGGAATTATGAACCTCTCTTGCTAATGTAGTACCTTCGAAATTAAATACGACAATGACGATCATTAGTATGGCGGAGGTGCGAGCCTGGATGTGTCAACACAACTACGAGTAGAAAGAGGTCGCGACTATCGGTGTTCGATAAGTCTATATCTATAAAAATAAATGTTTGTCTGTATGTCATCGATGAACTCAAAAACTACTGGACCTATTATTATGAAAATTGGTATAAAGGCATATTATGTATTTTTCCTTGGTGATTTGTATGATATGCTTTACAGGTTAGTTGTTGGCGTAGCAAGGCACGCCGGGTACAGGTAGTAATAAATAAATATCCGTGGAAAAAAGACACAAATCAATCTCAAAGTAAGCAAATACATAGAAGTCCTAAAATAAATATCAGAATTAATTATCGCCTTATTTCGCCAACATTTGTAAAACGTACGAGGTCCCGGTTTCGATTCCCGGATAGGGCAACTTGTTCTTATAATTTTTTTTAGTTTATAATATACGTAATATACATAATATAATTTATATATAATAACAACGTCGCCTGGGATTCATTCGACTAGCCACCTGTCATATCATGGGACCTAATATCATTTTAATGGTGTATAAATATGTATATCTGCCTACCTATTTATTTTTAGTCAGTCAGGCAGAGTATAATCCGACAGCCTCGTTGGTTGAAGGGTTAGTTAGTACATACGCCTAAATCCTCCGATCCTCCCTGACGGGCGGGTTGGATTTCGAATAAGGATTTTAATTGTGTTATGAATATATCTGTATAACTGGATTTGAGTGTTTATTAAATTTATTTCGGTATTCCTTGTTACCACACAATGTCATACGAAGCTTTAGTACTTCCGCAGCCTGTCCTTATGTATACTTAGTTGTTTAAAACTACTCCACGGATTTTGATGAGTTTTTAAGAGGTCTTATGTCTATAACATGCGTAATATACCCGGGCGAAGCTGGGGTGGGTCGCTAGTATAGGTATATAATAATGAACTAATTTCTAAAATGTAATAGTAATAGAAATTCTGACCAAAAACAAGTCGAGTTATCCATACTTGTGCATTGAGTCTTATCAAAATAAATTATTTCCTAAGCAAGACTGTTACAAGACCTGTAAATCGGCGCCTTGGAGGGTAATGGAGCTATGCCATTGAATTGCACTTCTGAGTTATGGACGTTTGAAAAATAAATGACGCGAGTAAAAACAGTTATTTGAACATAAATCAGTCTAATATTTTAGTGGAAGGTTCAAAATTTTACCTTAGATTATAAATACGCGTATCCTTTGAATGCTATAATTAAAAAACACCAAAATATCATAGTTTTCATGTTATGTAAAAACTGTGGCTTAGCTCCATCGGCCTCTAAGGCGACGAAATTATCTTTTACTTTATTCAAACCGGACAGTCTATACAAAAGATATGAAATTAAAATGTCAATTGAAACATTACTTCGCTGTCTTAAAACAAAAAATTTGCTAACTTCAATACTAGGTCGCTTAGTACCTACCATCCTAAGTCAGTATTCAGTTCTTTTGCTCACCATACATAATAACCGTTATGTACCCGAGTAAGTTATAAAACAATTTTCTTAAAATATAAGATAAGTTATAAATTAACATAACACGTCCATTTTGACCGAGGCAAGTTCACGAACATAAAATTGTTATTCAAAAGCGTTCTGTGAATATAATTCTTCGTAACTCAGTCGTACCCGCCGACTGCCGACGAGTCTAGACTGGGTTGTGTGCGAATAGAGTGATAAATAATTTATTTGCAGAATATGTGGGTTAAAAAGTTGTCACACAAAAAATTTAATTATACCAACTTATTCACGAATATTAATATGATTATCTCCTATATCTCCGAGAGGGTAAGCACTCACAATTAACGACGATGTTAGGTCCCATGTGCACGAGTGGCAAGTCCGTCGGCATATTATTATCTACAAATCCAAACTACTACTTTTTATGATGTACAAGGTGTACATATTAAAGATTAATATGCTTAACTTTGTATACTTAGAGACTTAGTATTAATACTATCTATCGTAAACTAGTACATTTTCAAACCTAGCCAGTTAGGAAAATATATGATCAAACGAACTCCCCGGAAACCAAACTTCAACCTAACTGCCTTGCACTGTATCTTTATTTTACTTTTAGTGTTAAGCATATGTTTACTAAGTATATGTTTACTATTCTCCTTTTTTGGGATTCTATTAAGGGGTAAGTAATAGGGTTACTATTACTGAGGCCCCTCTGTTTGCCTATCTAGACTGTGTCTCATAAAACGTTACTATAAAGTTGAAATGTTTAGAAGTAATTACTATTGCTGCTAAAACAAATACTAAAAACAAAATAATATAATTAAATATTCGAAAAAAGCTTCTTTACAACAAACCTGATTTTTATGCATGGAACCGTTCGGATGTTGTTTCTTTTAACTAGTAAAAGACAGTGCACCTAGTCATCGTATTCATATTACGAACTGCTTTGCACTTGTCCTGTATTCAAAAGGCTTTGAAACCAGCGTAAGAACCATCTGTAGTTTTTTTAGTATTTTTTTTATAAATAGTTTTTTGCTCATGAATTTTAAAACTAACTCATTTCATTCGTTGAAGCTGTATCTAACGATCGACTGAGATTTCGGTTTTACCGGAAACTCGATTTTGAATATTTACTATGTACTTACCTACGTAAGAGGATTAAAATCTCGGCAATGGGTTGGCAGGCCGCCATTATAGGATTTGGTGTTTTTCGACGTGTATTGAAATATATGAAAAACATTTATATGAAGATTTTTTGCCCTTCGATCTAACAAACAAAAATAATGGCTAAGTGTGACTCGTAGTGGCGCACGGGCGTTCCTTTTATAAAAAAAAACAAAAAATCATGCTTCTTGAGTAGAAACTTTTTAATATTTATGTTATTTAAATGACTTATCTTTAAAGTGAAAATATAATCAAATATTCTGTGAATATTACAAGCGTCTACCTGTTCTAATTAATAGCAAGCAAAAAATCGCGTTTGTTGTATGGGAGCTCTCTCAAAATATTTTTTCCAATGAAATAAAAACCGAAAGAGACAGAACATCTTAATCATGTCAAATTAGTAAAAGCAAAATGAAAATAAAAATTGTACGGCTCTTAAACGAGGTATAAAACCATACGTTTGTAGAATTTCCAGCAATATCTCCTAAACTTTTCCATGATGTACAAATAAACATAGTCACATCAAACTTTATTTTTCCATTGACAACTGCTAAACAAACAAACTTCATAGATTTGAACGGGCAAGCCTTGGTTTTAGCCGTGGCCTTAATGATGACCTAGTTAACGAGCCCAAATCGAAAACAAATGACACCACATTGTTTAGGAAAACTTTTTTAGAATTTCGGTTACAGTAATAGTGTTGAATGAAACTGCTTTTTTTCGATTTTATTGCTGCTATTAGCTTTCGTGTACGACTGTTAGGGTTCCGTACCCATAGGGTAAAAATAGATACCAATTATCTAAACACTTGATATTTTCATAGCCGAGGTGTTTCTGTTGCCGCTATAACAAAAAATACTAAAAAAACAAAACAAAGTAAATATTTAGGGTGGATTTTTCATTTTTTACAGTTTTTATAGGTGCTGGTATGGAATTCTATGATATAATTACCCGACTCTCAGTTAGCCGGCTTTATTATATTTCTGTAAACGCCGTAGATTCGATGTCTTTATATGTTTCATACTTTTTACTAGGTATGACCTTATATGGAGTTGATAAAACAACACACGTTCTTTAATCTGCGTACGGGCCGCGCCACCCACCACGTGACTGTGACTCACTTTGATAACGTTTATGTCAGCTGGGTAAGGCCGAACCATACTAGATTGTCGCGTGTGTCGTAGGCAGAAACTTATATTCTGTAACTTAAGAATGTACGAGACAAACTTCAATCAACACACGACGAATGCAACTAACTGACATTTGTATCAGCTGGATAAGGCAGGGCCGACACTAGATTGTGTCGTACGCAAAAACATACGACAAATCTATGTTAGTACAAGCGGCACGTCATTCATCACGCTTTCGCGACAAACTTTAATAGCATGTATGACAGCTAAAGGAGGCTGGACTTATACGAGACTGACGCGTATATCGTAAATGAAATCATATGCATTTGTTAACCTCTGCGTGTTACTATTATGATTTTTGCGTCAACTGAATAGGATTGGACTGACACTGAACTCAAATTCGGGCCCTAGATAGATATTTGGTAAATAACTCACCACATTAATCCGAGTAAGTTTGACCTTTATTTCTCGCACTAGACTGGCGCAAGTCTAGTAGACAATGTTAATAGTTTTCGTATGTTACTAAGTTTATGTTTGTGTCAGGTCTGACAATGACTCGAAAACATATGTCATCATTTTATTAAATTGAAGAAACTGGAATACACCCACCCATTTCACTGTGATTCATTCGTAATAATTTTTGTGTCAGTTTGATTAGGCCGGACGACATAAGATTGGCTTAATTGTTTAATGCTTTACAGAATCCTTGAAGTAGGGAGGTACACGCTTAACGGGATGTCAATCGACAAAACCAATTTGATGCTTGTATCCGAATCTATATATTGATTGATGTCAATCAAATCTGTAACCTGCCTTTAAATCGGTACGTAGTGTGGTGCGCAATTTATTCATGTTAATGTTATCGCTTGTTTTAACCGAGTATTAACATTTTTTGTTGTTAATTTACGGGTTATGAATAATATTCAGAAATCACCTGTGTCCCATAGGCACTGCCATGATAGGTTTTAGGACACGTGTACAAATTTACTGGCTGCTCTACCCCTACTAAACAGCACGACAATGCCAGGTACCGTCGACATGGCGGTAGGGATAGGTAACGAGATGGTACCAATCTAGAAAAGCTGTTGCACAGTGCTCAATCATCTAATTATGAATAACCATCCAAATACTGGTTATTTGGGTGGTCATTCATAATGATGATGGTTACCATTAGCAGTCGGTAGGTCGTCACATTCCGACGAATTCCGATTATATTTGTGGCTTATAACTCTGCCTATAACTTCAGGTATATGGCGTGACGATATATCTTAGCAACTTAATATGTCAAGTATATTAAGCCTCTTGAGTACCTGCTAATCTACTTTCTAACATAGAATATATTAATGACAAATATTGACAATGTGGTAGCACAAACAGGCGGTAGAACAAATAAATATGTGTCGGCAAAATCAAAATTCTACCACATATACTGTTCTTATAGTAATTACTACGTAGTTTATAGTTAGTAACGCAAAAACAAATTATATTGTGCAATCTCCTACGGTCTGTCAGTGTACTTACGTGTTAAACTCATTGTAAATTTCCACAGTTCAAGTAAACAAAACTAATTGTCGTTTATAATTATTAAAATACTATATTTTTCATAATCGGCGCTAGGTGAAACTTCCACATATTTATATTTCATATGGAAAAAAGTAGTTTACCACATTATAGTTGACTAGCTGTCCGCCCGCGGCTTCGCCCGCGTGAATTATCTTAATAATACAGACAACTTTCAAATTTCAGACATTTTTCCGGCTTATAATACTAATGGCGTAAAAACATACACTCTTTTTAATGTAGTCGGTTAAAAGTAGCCTATGTCCTTCCTCAAAGTCTACTATCTATCTTTGTACAAAATTTCATCAAAATTGGTTCAGTGGTTTAGGCGTGAAAGCGTAACATACAGACAGACAGAGTTACTTTCGCATTTATAATATTAGTACGGATTGAAACTAAAAAACTCAAGTTTTTGCTCTAATGATGCCGGAGTGTATCCGGTCGACTTTTTCCAACATAATTTTCAATTATAAGTAAGGTGTGAAAAAGTACATGTGTTTTTTCATTTAATATATGGACCAATATCTATTTCCCCATGGTTAGCATGACGCGTGAACGGATGAAATCACAACAATTTCGCTATCTCTTCTCTTCGCGATGCGAAGGTTCTCATGGAAAGGAAAGTGGGAAAAATTTCAAAGGAACATGTATAAAAAAATCTTGAATGTTACGCATTCAAACTATTATTATTGTCAGTGTCAGGCGGCACGAAGTTCTATAGCAACGTTTAAAGTTGGATGAGCGAACTTTTTTCGTATTGGTAATTGTGGTATACCGCAATTAAATACAGTTTAGCGCTATCTGGCGCCAAATTCGATTTAAACGATTGCTTTAATGAAAAACAGATCACAGGGATGACTCTTCCCTATATAATATAATATTGGGCACAAGTCCAGTATCATATTTTTTTTAGATTAAATTTATAAAAACGAGTTTCCCTACCTTGACATAAAACCTGAGACTTCCTACGTCAAAGTCGGATATCGACTACAGAGACGAGCAGGTTTATCCCAGAAGACAGATGTCCTCCTTAATGATACATTAGCAGCTATTTGAATAATATAGGGTGACTACTTTTTTATCATCCAGCTTGTAATCAATCTGTTGCTGAGCTTTTCAATTCCGTAAAAAATCAAATACGAAACATACACGACATTAATGTATAATGAGATAATAACACTGTTAACAGCTCAACCAACATTGTCCAAGTTGGCTAATGACATTAATTGATTTTGTAATTGATTCAATTAACAGACGCCCTTTATTGTGACTATGAACGTTTGTATATGGTAGGGGAGCCTAGTAAGTTGAATGCGTAGGCACTCGAGCGTCATGGGGACTTATTGAGTTTTGTCCATTAGAAAGTGGAGAAAAACGACTAGCGTTAGCGAAAATTACAGACTCTTGATCACACAGGAATGCATAGATGCCTAATGGAACTCCGATGACGAAACAATTTCAATCAGCTCGTTTGCCATAATGACTTATGAAGATGAGTGACATGTTTTATGAGTTTTTGATCCTATCATTCCTTTTCGTTGCTGTCAAATTATCATATAATATTTGAGTTTTCGATTACATCAAGTCAAAAAAAAAATACAGAGTCTCCTCTACACGTGCGGCTCTATATAGAGATTTTATATGTAATGGAGGTGATGGTACAAGGTGTCTTACATATATCATAACCTGACGCGCCCGAGTAACTACCTAAAACCCCTTCTTGGGCTCCCCTACTAAAAACTGGATACCGTTAGCACAAACATCTATCGATTTAAGGCTAGGAAGACAGAAGTCTGCTGTGAAGTTCAAGTTCATTTATTTGTGGTAGAATAAACAGTTTTTAGGTCTTACAGTATATTTAATAAGCCTTATCATATAGGCTATATGCCTCTTGATTGACATGCAAATATTACACTAAAATTCTTAAATTTATTATCAATGATAATGATACGAGTTGATAGATACGTATTTGATATTAAAAAATATAATATATAAATATGAAAATTCACGCACGATTTTGTCTTTTATTTAAAGTATTGTAGTTTTTTATTCTCTCATATCATCTACGTAAATAAATAAATTACCCTGGACAAATCATATAATTTAATCTTATCTTTTCGGGATTCAAACCCAAGCCTCGCGGTTGGTCGGTTACATCCGGCGTGTAGCCTAACCCCTTGACTAACGAAGCGGTCAAATAGACGCATGTATAATGTATAAACGAAAGATTCTATGTGAAATGTAAATAAAAATAGAAATATCACGCCCATATCTATTATCTGAGAAAGAGTAGGTATCTATATCTACCCACGATTACGGTAGGAGACGGTAGGAGAAACCCCCCTCCTCCTACGTTACAGGGGGTAACACATGGTAACGTTTTACAGCCCCGCCCTCCCCCAAATTGCGTTACGTAATACTTGAATGTTCCCTAAGGTCACCACACAAATTTATGTTCTTGCCGGCAGTCGAACCTGTGGCTTGTCAATGGCGTTAGGCATTTACGCAGGCCCTTCGACCAGCAGGCAATCGAAGTGGCTACAAATAGTAACACGCCGCACGCCAGACGCGTTACATATTTCATAACAAATATGTTGTAATATCGCTTGGAGAGGTGAAATTATTTCGGGATTTATTATACAATTTCCCGAGCGCAAACCGACTACGCTATATAGGAAGGGTTGCCAAAAAAAAACAATATAACACCCGACTGCGTAAAATAAATGTTTTTTTTAAACTCTCATACTTACCTTATTGGATTACCTAGAAGTTCGAGACTATGATTTAACGCCATCTCTATTTAATATAGGTAATGCTATTCCAGTAATAGACTTAATAGTTAAAACCTACTTTTTATAGGGGTGAAACAGCTAAGTACACGGCTCTCCTTATAGTGAGAGACAATTGTGTCCTATAGACACTACTGATGTAGGTGTGTCGTTGTCCTATGGCCGCGATGTTAATCCTGTGTGCCAGTCTACCAGCTACCCTAACATCCGAACCGAAACACAACCATGTTATTATGGCGGCTGGAATATGTAAATCTCTGCCCGGGCGATTTGTTACACAGAACCCTACCACCGGTAGTGTTACTGGCAATGATCCTGGACAACCTATGCTCGCTTACATAAAAGCTTATACACTTGAAAAACATAACCAACCTCCTGTAGTTGCATAAAAAAACTATTTTATTTTGAAGTAAAACATAGTAAGAAACATATGGACCGTGACACTTGATAAGGTTTATCCGCTCGCCCCGATAACAAGGTGATTCACTCTGTGGGGGATATAAATAGGGTTGTCATCCTTCTTAAATAAATTAGATATATGCTTATATTTGTCGTATCTTTTAGGAAACTAGCTGAAATAGAATATCACAAGTATTTTTGTTATTGTATTCTATTTCATAATGCTATATCGCTATTATGTTTTGAAATTATAAAAAATATATTAATATTAAACGTGAATTCGCTTATTTTTTCTAGAGCATAGAGTTCTATGATAATATTACCGTGGAGAAGGGCAAGCTTCAAAGGTCTGAGCAAAATAAAAAATAAAGAAATTGTATTTTTATGATAATTCCCAAAGCTTTTTTTTTAGTTTGGTAACCATGCTTCCAGCTAGCATCTCTTCATTAACACTAAGCCTGTCTCCTTTTTTATTTAAATTCTACAAAATAGTGTTAACGTCAATGCTTAAAGATTATGTAATAAAAAAAAACATTGGACAGTTGCTGTTACTCGCATATAATAATAATAATTGGAACATTGCGAAGTGCGCGTGTGACGACTGCTACTCATTATTGCATGTACCAAAAATTAATGTCTAATTTCGGGAAAACGTATAATATTTTACATTTCTTTTGTGCTACTATGCCACGTCCGTTTTACAAAAGTTTTATATATATATATATATATATTAACTTTAGTATCCAAGTTTTTTTAATATTCAGTACAAGGGACAACCCTAGACATAAATTGAATTCTGTACCTTTATGATTGCCCTCAGCTTAAAACGTCTTGGCACACGTTGATTGATATGTTATTCAATAATAATATCTTCAAGCTTTTTATCCCGATAGGGATAGGCTTAAGCTACTTCATGATTAGTTATTAGGTCTTATTACGTAATAGATATTTAGTAGAGCAGAAGTTACAAGCGTTCCCATGGGCAAAGCCGCGACGTGCCCATTGGCCAAATATGAAGCTCGTAAATGGGTACAAACTGTGAAAATTTTCTACTACTATGTTCGGTTCTTGAGCGTATAATATAAAAAATACCGTCGTGCCCATATCTCCAAAGCCTGAACAGAGGTAAATAATTTTATGCAATCACAATTAGCCGACGATATTAGGCCATGATGTGACAGTTGTTAAGTCCGTGGCCATTTCTGATACAACTCAAATCCAGTCAAATAACCCGAGAATAATCGAACCCGAGAGTTCGTGCGTCAAAGTCGGACACCAATTACGCTCGAGCACAGATACGATATAGGGGACAAATTCGATAAGTCTGATGACATCGCTATTATTACGTCGTAGGTAAGGAAAATTTTATGACAGACCGAAAGGTCGGATGTAGTTTCGGTTTCGGCGACACCGAAACTCGTTTGAGCATTTGACAATTAAAAAAAATAGAACGAAATAGAATGAATTTCCTATAATAGAATAGACAAAGAGTAAATTGTGTACATTAAAAAAATGTCGCTGGAGAAATTGAAGGAAAGAAATTAAGACAAATCAAATCAACTTTATTGATAATAACATCTTATCTTATTTTCGTCTGTCATTAAATCTTAAGTAAATTAAATTGATACATAAATGATACGATAAACCACGGAAAACTTGGCTTTGATTTACTTAGAAGAAA
>DVZL01001655.1:0-17073 GCA_018236625.1 Lasaia peninsularis
GCCCTAACTTCATACTGAATTAAACAGATGGATTTTATATTGTGTTTTATTTATTGGAAACATGGTTGCTGACTACAATGTTTACCAGTTTTGAATGTGTAGTTACTACACATTCAAAACTGTATGGTAAAAATGATTTTTTAATGGGGTCTTTACTCACATATCTGCTAAATATATGGCAAACATTCAATTAATTGTCAGCAGTAACACATGCTGAAAATATCTCATCTATACAGATAAATAAAATTGAAGTGTCTATTTTATTTAATCTTAGAAGTCAGAAAAAATTTTTAGTTTAAAAAAAAATTTTTTCCTTTTAAAAATGTTTTAGCTTAGCCCTTAGTACTCTGCATACTCTGTAAAAAAATTGTTGTGAAGATAGTAATGTGTTCAATGTACTAATATTCGATTTCAGATCAACCTGTATATCGCCAGCTATACCAACACACGTTTTGATTGTGTAGGTACGTAAATTGTTTTGTGTGTTTGTACAATATTATATATACAGCATGATTCAAGTATCAACATATTCAAATATTACCGATTTACCGCGACTGTCCTCCCAGTAAATTATGAGTGATCCGTAGGGTAGCGTAGACGGTACATAAATATAAGCTAATCTAACAGCCCGACCACAGGACAGCGACGCGCCTACTGCATCTATGGTGTCTATGGGTCTCGGTAGTCCTTACCATCAGGAGCCTCGTGTTCGCTGTCTTATCCCATAAAAAAATTTAATTGATTTTTTGACCGCCAACTCACATGATATTTAGTAATGATGCGGCCGAAGATATAACACATCTACCTAGAAACAGCCTATTCGTAGCCCACTCTAGTAGTAAGAATAACTAAGTTATATTGTTCCTGGGAAAATACTCGCAAACAGCTAATTCCACTCCTTAACAGTTAGCATTAGGACAGACAAACCAAAAGTGTTTGTGTGACTTTTACCATAAGAATAAAAATACTGTAAAACATATTTCACACACGGTTCTTGTAAACGTTTATTGACTACTAGCCTACCTGGCAAGTTTTATACCGTCTGAATGCATGAAAAAACCCGGTTTTTAAGAAAAAAAAAGACTCGCGCAAGAAGAGTTTAGTATCATTCCTGCATGAACGGAAAAAATCTGTTTTTTTTTGTATGGGAGCCTCAGTTTAATATTATTGTTAATCTGTTTTTAATATTTGTTGTTATCGCAGCAACAGACATACATACATAAAATTTCAACTTTCTAGCTATCACAGGCAGACAGACAGACGGACAGCCGAGTCTTAGTAGCGCAATCGTTTTTACCCCATGGGTACGGAACCCGAAAAACGACTAAGCCGTTTTTCAATTATGACGTGATGAGGAAGAAAAAGATCGTTTATAACTGATAAAAGAAGCTTCTTCTTAAGTTTTACAGATTATATTATAACAGTATTCTGGATATAAAATAAAAATAAATGTATACTATTCTACAGATATCCACATCAAGCTTATGAAATAAGAGATAAAATTGCGCAAAAAAGTTAATTGCTTAATTATACGATAGAAATATTAACATTACATTGATAAGGCATGTTTTATATGTCATGTGGTTAAATATTAGATTTATATAACTGTGACATAAATTGTGATGACCCCATCAATTCTTAAATGATATCAAACCAGCTTTCCCGGCGAACTTGGTACCGCCCACATTTATGGGACACGAAAACCAAAATAATAAAACAAAAACTCACTTTTAAATTAAATTGATTTCTGAATGAAAAACGAACATCAATTAATAGTGAAATGAAATGAAAATTATTTATTTGCCGAATATGTGTGTTTAAAAGATGTCACAGAACAAGAGTTTTTAATTATATCAATTTATTCTACCACTATGTGGTGTGCTAATATTTCAAAATATAATTAATATTTATTTATTTATGAAACAATATATTATTATACACTACTTATTATCTATAAGCAAACATTATTATTATTCGACAGAAATTATTAATATTCGACAGGAACGAATAGTTTCCGAGAGAAAACGAAATTTTTATTTTTACTATATTCATAGCATTTGCCCTGAACTTCCACGAATAATTCAAAACCAAAATTATCTACCTATTTTTACCTAATTATTACTATTACTACAGTCATAGTGATATTGTCGTGTTCCGGTCCGGAGGATGGGTTAGCGGTATCAGACCTACGCCCGCTGTCACAAGATAATGTCGCATCTACAACATCTACTGTGTCTATAGGTCACGGTTATCTCTTACATTCAGGAGTGCAGTGTGCAGCTGCTGCTGCGCTGTATTTTCCTATAATAAATCTAGAGTAAAAGCTAGTATTAGATATTTATTTTATTTTGTATCGTTAAATATGTTTAAGTATACAAATACTGGTGTAAATAATCATGTCAAGTTTACGTATACAACCCAGATTGTGGCAGTTCTTTACTTATTTTATTATATACAAGTGTCTCTTAATAACAAACATACAATAATAATAGATATTTATTTATATGCAATTAAGTTATTATTTTTATTCAAGTATCTCTTAATAATTAATATACAATGAAATTCCACTAAGCGTCGATGATGAATAGCTTGTATTGTAGAACGTAAAGCATATATTTAAAAAAAAATACATATTCGGTATAATTATCATGATATTAGTACGTAGTTAGTATGTAGCTTGCAACTATAATTATTTAATACACTTTTATTTATACAAAATAAAAATTAACTAATAAGTTTAACGGCTAACCCATGGATAGAATCAATATAGTTAATTAAAAAGCATAAAACAACATAAAAAAGCAGCCTGTATACGGTGCGACACACGCACACAGACGCACCACGCACACTAGCGTGCAGAATTGATAGCCCACGTCCGATCTATAGGTGCAACGCCCCACGTTTAAGCTGCCTATACACTGTACATGATCTAGTCCAAAGGTCTCAAATAAAATTAATCTTAGATTTGCATTGTTAAATAAATTGAATTTAACAACACAACAGTGAGCTTATCCTACGGCCAATAAAGATTAATATTTTTATTAATATATTAACTTCTCCCCTGCGCGGTTTTTCCCGCTTGATTGTCCAAGGGCAGAATTTTTTCCTACTACAATACTTATTGCAAAAAAACATACCCCCTTTAATGTAGTCGGGTTAAAAGTATCCTTCGTTTCATTCTAATGTATTTTTTTGTAAAGTATCATTCAAATCCGTTTAGCAGTTTTTTCGTGAAAGAGTAACAAACATCCATACATACTAAGTTACAAATTTTTGCCTCTAAAATATTAATAGGATAGCTATAACGTAAAGTATGATTTAATTTTGAGCCTCGGTAGCCAAATGGTCACTGTTTAATACTTCCATTCCGGTAGTCCAGCTTCGAACCCCGTTATGTACAAATGAGTTTTTCTAACTTAACATTTTCAGAGTTCTTTAACGGTGAAGGAAAACATCGCGAGGAAACTCGGATTCGCGTATTCAAATTAGACCTAACCTAGGATTGAGCCTAATTTTCGTTTTGGGTTGCAGAGGTCAGATGATAGTCGTTCTGTATAAATCTCCTAGCCGTCCCCAATATCATAAAAAATAGAAATTGGATAATGGTAGAACGAAGAAGAAGAAGTAACTTAAACTATGATAATGGTTTCTGCACAGTGGTGGATATTATTCAATACAAATAATCAAATCTTCCTCTTTATAATATTAGGATAGATTATAATATTAGTATAGACTAAATCCAATTAAGAGCTTGACATTGGAGTTAATCATAGTAGTTACAAAACTAGTTATAAAACGAATAATATTAATATTTATTTTCGTCATACAAATGCCTTCATTATTCAAGCGAGTAAAATTTATAGGTTTTGGTGACAAAGATCCCATTTAAAACTGAAGCCGTATTTTCACAAAAATCGTAGATACTAATATTCATGCAGCCAAAGTTATAATAAATAAATAAAGATAAGGATTGTTATCCGTATTTGAGTAAATCATTATAAAAGCAACTTATAAATACAAAATTTTGAGTAACTTTCTAATATACGACTTTTATTTACAATATCCAGTTCCAACTTTGTAGGTCACCAGATTTTAAATAACAGAGCGATATATACAAAAAAGAGCCATAATTAAAGGGATGTCAGGTAAAAATAAATTTTATAGATTAAAATTTTCTTAGCACAAAACATTTTTTTTTAGTTTTCCACAATGCACGCGATATCCATCGATTATTTTGGACAACAAAACTTGCATTTTATCTTAGCATATTATACTATCAAAGTCTCAAATATGACATAACCAAGTTTTTCCCGTTCTTTGAAAAAAGAAAACAAACAAATATCGTCACGCCCATATCGTCGAATATGTAGGCACAGGCACATATGCACCTATGATTAGCGGACGTCATTGAAATTGTGGAGAATTAAAACTTAGTAAATGGGCGAACGATGTTGGCTCGGTAGTTTTTTTTGTCAGGGCTATAACTTGAAAAAAAGCCATCTGACGGTAAGTGTACGAAACCGGAGTCGGTACTATTTTATACCAAGTTCTAAAGAGTTGTAGAGATGTCGTGTTTTAAGACCTAGACTTATCTAGATAAAAATTTTATCCTCAAAAATCCCCACGTACTAAATATCAGAGTAATTGTTAAAGCCGTTTCATAAATCGCTGGTATAAATATACAAGAACTGTCGTTTAAAAGTGTTAGTTTTTATACACTGAAACATAAATTTAGAAGAAGACAGATTCAATATAAACGGAAATAATCGACTGAATATGAAGTTCTGTGACAAACTGCCTCAACCGACGAAATAGGGCTATAAATAAGCTATTTATGTACCATGATATACATAAAATATATAGTTTAAAAAGCCACGGGTGATAACTTGTTAATAATACGAAAACCCTAAAAACCACGCAAAAATAGACAAAGTAATTTCGTATAATAATTTAAATTAACTTGGTATTTTCGTAATCATTATTGATACATAAATTAATGTTCCGGTTTGTGTGCACGCGGCCTTATCGACATAAATTCTCAATAACACAAAATGGCGGTGCGGGGAGAGGGGGCGGCAGCCAGGGCCGAAATCTGCGGGATTTAAATAATTTACACGTGATATGTAAACAAATACAAGCAGATGAACGCTACTTTATCTAAATTTAACGATTTAAACAATACCACGAAAAAATATTATCAAAAATATATAATATTTAATTAAAAATAAATACGTGCTTCATCGTGTTCTAAGCAGCAGGCTTAGATAAGGTAATAACACTTGTTATTATTCGGTCTAGAGGTCTCTTTAGCTTCTATTCAGGTAGTACAAATTCGAATCCCGTCATGTATCTTTTTTTGTAAACGGGTACGGGTACTTTTTGAGTGATTTTAGTGTCAAGAAAAACATTGTGAGGAAACTCAGTTTTGTGTATTTAAATTCAACCCGAACTAGGATAGGTCCCTTTTCTAAAAAAGCTTAACGAATATGCCTCCTAGACTTTAAACGAGATTTAGCAGTTCGCACCAGTAAGGAAAAAATAAAATCTGAAAAAAAGTAAAACTTCCTTTGTTTGAGACCTCTCTTGTTTCTATGGTTTGTAGTTGATCATACTATTTAAGGAATGAGTATAATTTACAACAACGTTGTTGTTCCAGGGCTTAGCGAACACGTGTAACTGCATCGACTAATCGCGGGGCTTGGGTTTGATTCCCGACGACAGGCATTTGTATGATCAACATAGATCATATTTTCTTCTAGAGTTTTTCTGTGTTTTTATTTTATGTTTGTCTTTTACGGGTCAGCTGGCAGAAATCTCTTTTGTAGGGGATAAGCTCGCCCTTTGTACTGTAATATCTTTAAGTAATTGTTTTTGTTATGTTGTTCTGTGTACAATAAAGAATTAAATAAATAAATAAAATATATGTCTGTATTTTCGGGGTCTGAGCGTTTATTATATTTGTTCTTTTATTTACTTCTATGTATTAGTATCATCGCATGACACTCATAACATATGCATTTAATTCGCCTACTTTGGGGTTCAGATAAATTTGTGTATTTTTTTTCAGTAATATTTATAATTATTATTCTTTATTTTGATTGTTTTTAAACCATTTGACCTCAGCAACACAGGAGAGGAACCAGGCCGAAAGCCGGACTTTACTGTTCTTTAAAATAAAATCAATTAAATCGATATAAAAATATTTATTAATATTTAAGATATTGCAAAAATAATAATAAATATTTTTAATTTATGAGGTTGAGGTTTTACGGTTAGAGAGAAATGAAATTTTCTTTAGCCATTATTACCGTTGTAAGTTATATAGACAAACATATTCTTACACTCCTTTTTTATGATGTATATGTATGTATGAAAATTAATTACTTAATAATTATCTAATTGATTTGTTATCCATAAAATTTGTCTTTCTATGTTGATGAATACATGTAAATTATCCAGAAATGTTTATTTATTTTATAAAAGATGTATTTATATAGCGTATTATATTTTAAAATGTTATTGTAAAATGCAAAATAAAATAACGTAACAAAATAAACTTGACAATTACCCAGAGTGCGGCCCTGTGCGAAACCAGTGAAAGATGAGAGTCGCTCCAACATTGCGACTTCATACGTTTGATACTTATTGCATTTGTCTTTTAAAATTTTAAAAGTGGACCTTTTATATCTGTATTTCTTATCAAAAATTATAAAACGAACATGTGCTATGTATAATGAATGTATAAAACTGATAAAACACTTGTACCTTTAAGAAGAGACCCCATAATATTTTTTTATAATATTGTTGTTTGTGTTTTTATATAATATGTTTTTTGTTACTACAACATAGGAAAAATAATAAAATAACTAATTATATTAAAAAATAAGCCGATATTCGTCTCAATATTGGTACTCGCAACATTAGAGACAATTATAAAAATAAAGTGTATTATTATTATTTACACTTAAAACCTTTTATAGATTGAAGTTTATATTTTGATTAATTTGATTACATTGTTTTACTTATCCAATACTTTTTTCAGATAGAGGTAAATTATTTAAGGTTTAAACCCTTAATTAGTACTACTATACTGCTATATTAACTATACTAAACAAACGACGAAGTAATCACACTTAAAACATTCACAATCTTAATGATTCTATAAGGGAAATGAGTATAATTTTAATAAAATTAAGTTAAATAAAAATGTTTCTAAAAACAACACAGACAAATCGAGAATATTTCCTGTTTACAGTTTGTTAAGTACCTAAGTAAAATAAATAAAAACCCGTTTCTTAAATATCAGATAACTATGTATTGGTTATTAATTATTATTGTTAATAATAATAATAATAAAATATCAAAACCTCTCAGTCGCAGTTAGCAACTATTCACGAAGTTTCCGACATTTAATTTACAAAACAGCATAACTTCAACGATTTATTTAAACAAACTTTATTTCCATAGTCGTAAGGGTGAAAATAACATGAAGAGTTGTATATCTAAAACATCCTAACTCTACGTGCAGATTAATTCAAAATATACCTTATAACTTATAAGCATAAGGTATAAAATAACATTAATGTTGATTTAACTTATTAATGCGGGCTATATAAGCATTTGAAGATTAGGAAACCGTATTTTTTGCCTTTTTTACGTCCTGTGTTTATTTGATACGCGATAGTTTAGTGCTTTATTAATAATTGGTAGGAGGTTCGATTCCATTCATATTCAAATAGAATGATTTCGATTTCATTGTCATAACCAATATAATACAGTATCCATTTAACCGATTCTGTCAAAAGAGTTAGTTTTCAATTTCCGAAACATGTATGTTTTTCAACACTCAGAGGAGAGTTTAGAATAATTTGAAAAACCGTTTTTGTTTGAAAAGGTGTAACTATTAGATAGACTAATATATAAATGTATAGTGATAGTAACCTCAAAAAAATTGAGGGAACTCTTTAAAATTTTATTGGCAAAATTAAATTTGTAATCCCGACATGTTCTGCCTGTTTGGTCTAGGGTTCAGCGTACACGCCTTACGCCATCGACCATCCGTGAGGTTCTGGTTCGATTCCCGACGAGAACAGGCATTTGTGCGACATAGGTATCTCTTTTTCTGATGTTGGGTGTTTATTAAACTAAAGTACATATATTTTAGTATTTTATGTATTTGTATCGTTGACTAACACCCACAACACAAGCATATAATATCTCCAGGGACATTTAATTACTTAATCTGCTAAAACAAAAACAAATCAAAATAACTATTTACACTATAGTTTTCTTATCTATTTTTAGGCTAAAATCGATTTAAACATTTATTAATGTCAATAATTTACTTTATTGTCTTTTAGTCTAAAATTTTGTAATAGTTTTAAGTGACTTATTTTGTGTACTCTTTTATGGCAACAAATGTTTTATTTATTTATTTATTTCAATAAAGGAAAAAGTCTAAACACAACATGATTTTGTGAACAGGAAAATTACAGTAAATTGTTTTTCATCCTTTGCCTAGAGGTCTCTTTTTGTTAGTGTTTTGTCAATCTAATCTATACATTAAATATTTTTTTTAATTTTACTATGTTGTAGGTTATTTCACACATTTCTAAAAAGAGATTCTAAAATAAAAGTAGCCCAAGCCGTTCCATGTTACATCAACTATCTGCCAGTGTAAGTCGTGTCAAAATCGATCCAGCCGTTTCAGAGATTAGAGGATACAAACAGACAGACAAAAATTCTAAAAATTGTTGTTTTGAACCTTGTAAACATACATATGCATTTAGTAAAAAGCGATTATTTTAATATTTCATACACACTCCAATTTTATTTTTTACATAACCTATAGAGCCTCAGTGGCCTGGTGCTACGCGCTTCAGACTTCCATTTCAGTAGTCCTGGTTGGAACTTCGCCCTGTTGCAATGAGTTTTTCTAACTTAAGTACATTTTCTGAGTGCTCTTACGGTGAAGGAAAACATCGTGAGGAAACCCGGGATTTGTGCATGAAATGGCGACGGACTTGCTACCCGAGTCCTGACACATCTTGAGACCTAATATCGTTGGTAATCGTGAGAGCTTATTTTTCTCTGCCTACGGTTTTGGGATATGGGCTGAAGATATTTCCCCCTTTTGTATTGTTTAATCAATTTCTTTGTAATATTAAAACATTCGTAAGCAATAATTAAATCCTTAATAACGCAATTAAAAATGCTTATGAAACTTTTTATTTTAACGTGTTTTCGTGGGAGTGGTGAATAACTTTAACAAGCTGCCCGGCCCGTTCGTAGTTGACGGAATGACAGCAGTGCCACCTACTGGGTTCAATTGTAATTTCAAATCATACATGAAACCATCGCAATATCCGTATAAAATTTTAATCCAATCGGTTTAGCCATTTATAAATTATGTGCAATAGACAAGTACGGAAAGATAATTCTTACTTCTCGTTTTCCCATTACGTGTTCCCGTAGGAATTAAGCATTTTCCCGCAGTTTTTACCTATGTTCATCAGGAATTATATCGTTTTCTAATGGTAAAAGAATTTACAAACCTGTTCAGTAGTTTCGGAGCCTATTATTCTATACGAATAAACAAACAATCATATCTTTCCTCTTTATAATATTAGTATAGATAAGCAAGAGTGACCGTGGGCGACATCTAGTATTGAGTAGTTTTAATTACGTTTTTGTGACGACTCGGCCGGATTAGTACCACCGTTTTGTTATTCTAATAAGTAATAACTAATCGCCCTACTTTTGTATAGTTTTACCCCTATTTCAACATCTTGAGGGTTTTTTTGGCTTAAAATTTGAAAAACCTTTCAGTGTGTGAAATGTTAAGTTTCTAGCTCCAAAAGTTCTATGTGATTATATATAAGTCCATCACTTTTGCCTTTTTTAATTAATTACGTATATAGTCAGTTATCGCCACAACCGTGTTTATGTTTGGTGAGTATTGATAGCAGGTAAGCTTCCGGGAGTGGCGGTACATTAATCTCCTTTAATCTTAGTTATTACCAAGTATTTATAAACAGCGTTTTTTTTTACCGCATTCGAGTTCTACCATAGATAACATGGTAAACAGTATGTTTATGAAAGGTTTACCATATTTAGATTACAATCACACCGTTATCATTTTAGGTGTGCGATGCAAAACCTTTACATGCAAAACCAAAAATTTTAAACGTCTGGATGTTGAAGATGTTCTATAAGTATATATTATTAAATTCTTAGCTTGGGTCGGGAATGCATCACTAACATCTTTGGTGTTTTACGTTTTAAAAAAGCCAGCAGCAGGCAAGTAAATATATGCACCAACGTGTTCCGTACTCAGCATTTAAGTCAGTCTTATCGATTTGGTTACTAATAATAGAAATGTACTCGTGTTTGGTCCAAACTTTTAGCTGAAAGCGGTTTCATGAGCGAGCGGGTGAAAATTTACAACGCGTTAGCTTATTGCCATTTAATTGTATTAAAAACGAGTCTTATTTCGTGAATCGACTTACTGGTTTAGATATTCGACGTTTCAAACAAGTTGCATTGGTGATAGTCACGTGCATACTGGGGCTTCGAGTTCTCCTAAAGGGGAAATTTTCATCTACCCTTTTAACCTATTAGTCACGTTTCCCTATTATCACTAGATACGCTACACAAATATAAATATATTATAATGATTATGCGTAAAAGCATACCCTCTTTTTAATGTAGCCAGTTAAAAAGTAGCCTATGTGTTATTCTGATGTATAAGCTATCTCACTGTAAAGTCCGTCTAGTAGTTTTTGCGTTATGTAATGACAAACAAACATACAAACTTTCGCATTTATAATATTTATAATTCATAATGACAGAACGTATTGGAGTTTTGAGGTTAGACAGTTGTATTTTGTATGGTGTAACGGTACGGCTGTCGCCTGTGAAGACCGTTAGCCGTGTTGGGTCCCGGGTTCAATTCCCAGGTCGAGCAACTATTCTTAAATGTTTTCCAGATTTGTTTGAGTAAGCATTACATTGCCCGGGATTGGAATGTGTCTGAAGTGGCGATAGGCCTGCCATCTATCACATCAGGGCCCTAGTACCTTGGATAATCGTGGGTGTTCTAGTCTATCTACTGGACTTCCGAGTCGCGGATATAATACCAACCTCTGCCTACCTCTTCGGGGATAATAGGCGTGAAGGTACTTTTTAACTCAAAATTCACAAAATTTGATACGCTAGTAAATATGTCAAGCAGAGAAATATAAAAAAATATGATAAACAAAATGCTTTTTCTTATAACTTAAGTAACTGGAGTATTAAACCGCTTTTAAGCAGTTATTATCCGACTATTGACTCCACCGCATATTTTACGAGGTCTTAGGAATATTTGGCTCAAAGTTTAAATGACATTATAATTCAAACTAGGAACATAAACGCAGATAATAAATTAGGAAAACTTTGTTATTTATTTAAAACTAGTTGTTCCAGGCTTCGAACTGTCAACCTCGTGCCATTTGATATTTCCTAAATAAATTAATAACTTAATAATAATCATTTATTTGCAAAGTTATGGGTTATAAAACTTGTCTGACGCATAATAATAATCTACCGAAAATAGACGTGCAAGTATAAAATTATGGGCAGCCTCATTTCTTTTAATTATTTGCTTATTTGTTTAAGTAAATAAATTACATATATTATGGAATAGAATAATATTGTAAAATATTCCTAACTTAATTAATATTTAGTTTCAATAATCTACTTTATTAGTATTAAATCCTATTACGTTATAATATGGATAATAATAGTATACCGTTCTCCATAGTTCAGTACACAGAGCAGGAGGATGAGGAGAGGAGATTAATATTTTCCATTATCGGCACTCGGTAAAAGTTCCACTTATTTTTTATTTAAGTGAAACACTTGTACTATTAAAATAATTACTTATGAATTCCGAATAGCCCACCGATTTCATTTTTGACAGCATCATTAGGGCTACAACTTAAATCCTCAAATATACGAAATACGACATTTTTTTCGAGCAGAAAGATTCCACGCTATCATCTTTTTTTAATATATATAATATAATACTTATAAACGAAGAATTCTTAAATTTATATTTATTTATACCGGCGATCTCGGAAACAGCTTTAACGATTTCGCTGAAAGTTGATACCCAGGGAATTCTGGTAAAGGGGGTAAAAAATGTTTCTAGATAGGTGATAGGTGATTTTCGTAAATGTTTTTCAGATTATTCTGAGTCAGCATTATATTACCCGGGCGGTTTGGAATGTGCCTGAAGTGGTGACAGCTTTGCCACCTATCACATCATGGGCACTAGTATCTTAGCTAATCGTGGGTGTTCTAGTCTACTGGACTTACGAGTCGTGGATATACTAGCACACCTTTGCCTACCTCTTCGAGGATAATTGCGTGAAGGTTCTTTTTTTAATAAAAATTAGTTTCGTTTGTTAAATTATATTACATTTAATTCTAATACCTATGTGGACCGATCGCTTACTTAAAAAAAATTGCCATCTGATGGTAACTCTACGAATACGGAGACGATACTATTTTTAACTAAGTGCTACCGTTAGATATATATATATATAGAAATTAAATCTATAAAGAGAATATTACATATGATCTGTTTTCACATCAAAAGGGGTGGGCCGTGTTTAATATATCCCTTTATCTTAACTGTTCGTAACAAATGTATACAAATAAATAAAATGTCTATCTGTCTGTTTATTCCCGCTAATCTCTGAAACGGCTGGATTGATTTCTACGGGACTTTCACTGGCAGCTGCCTGATGTAATAAGAAGTAGTTTAGGCTACTTTTATTTAGTAAAATTTAAACGCGGATGAAGTCGTGGGCAAAGCTAGTACAATAATAAGGCGAAAGCCACCACTACTAGCTACATTATAAAAAGCCTTTGAAATATAACTTTTCATTAAACATTGTAAGGGCAGCTCAAATTAAATATTTATAATAAAATACAATTATCACTTGCACCACACGCCGGGTAACCTAAATCTAGCTGGAGCCGGTTACATCCGGTTAATACCGGTCGAAACTGACCGCGCGGATAATTGTCACAGTATTTTGGCTACGGGAGATGTCATTATTTTTATCTATATGCAGGCAGACAGACAAAAGTCTAGTGATAATAAAAACAAGTCGCTTATAAACACCAATAATGTTAACAGTGCGTTGTAGGTTGTCAACTTCTATGTAAGTTTATTGGTAAATCTACCCTTTCAACAATTACAATTACGGGAATTACAGATAAATCAATCAAACCGAGCGAGCCGTCGCAGAACTATTTTATTTATTTATTAAAATATATTTATTTTATTTATTTCACATTTATTAGATCATATACAAATATGTAAAAACAAACGGCAAGCGTATAGCATTCTCTACCATCTCGGAAAGTCTAAGAGAAACAATAAAATTAGATACATAATAAGAAACCAAAAAAAAAAATACTAAACAATTTAAAAAATAAAATCTTAAAAAAAATATTTCTGACTACATCTATATTTAAAAATATTGTAAACAAATAACTTACTTATACAATTAATACCATCAAAAGACAAATTATTTCTGATACTCATATTTTTGTAGCATGTTAGAAAAAAATCTTTTAAAATACAGGGTACAAATTATACATCGGAATATCACTACATAGCATAAACAAAGAAGCTTCTCAATCCTATCCGTCCCTATGTATGTAAGCATAATCATTTGCATATATATATTGCAATTTGCCTCAAAAGTATCAAAACTTTTATTTTCGTGAAATTGACAAATGTAGATATTATGTAAGTATCAGTGGCGTGTAGTTTAGTGGCATCAAATCCATATTTATATTGCAAAGGTGAAAGTGTGTTTGTTTGTTAGTCCTTTATATTACATTTATATCTGTGGATATAAGAAAATAAAGATAGAAAAAAGATACATATTATCCGAAATGCTAGTCGGGTTTCCGCGAGAAATTTTAAATATTTAAAATTATCTTAAAAATTTATTTGAGAATATGCAAGTCAAAAACATATTATTTATTTAAATTAGTATATATTTTTTTTAATCGATTTAAATTAGTATATATTTTTTTTAATCGGTAAGCAAACAAGTATCAAATTCTTCTTTTCCGTAATAAATTAATGCGAATACACTACAACTATGAAGCACCATGTGTCTGTTTTCTTAAAATCGATAATAAAAATGAAAGTATCAAAACCTAATCCACAATCGATAAAATATGTGAATATATTGCAAGTATCAAGAAGCACGTGTAGCGGTACAGAGCGGAATCCGGCGTCGCGCGTCGCTTACGAAATGTTAACACACGCTACCTGAAAAGCCGCGGATATGAAAACTTTAAAATCAGCTCCACACGCTTGGCAAACCTCGACAAACAATCACAAAGAGTATTTGGTTTGACTTGTGTAGTTTTGGAAGTCTTCAACGTTCCGATCACGAGTAAGTTTGAGTGATGACTAAAAGATGCTTGTCGACTTGTAGGAGAATTTGAGTGTTGTGGTTGATCATGAAGACACACGATTTGTGTGGATCTCACATATATAAAATTAAGTATAAAATATGAAACAATAACTCAGAATGAGGAATAGTCGGTCGGCATTTAGCACAAGCTCTTCAGCATATCATCCTCTGCATATGTAGAATTATTAGTTAACTCTTAATACAAAGGTAATCCTATAATAATTTCATCAAAACAAAAGTTCATCAAATTATGTTAAAAAGCAAACTATCTAGGTTTGTATGCCATTTACATAACAAAATTCATAAATAAAATGACATAGCATTAAACAAATATTAATGTAAACCCACATATTTAAATTTGATATGTACAACTACTAATATTATAATCTCAATTAAGTACACTTAACGGTTTGTATATACACATTATCAACAGTTATTATGTGCTTAATACTAAATTGGGATATGAAATAACACAAATTGAATAACAAAATATATAAAAACACAATCACCAATTTGCTAGTGGCACAAAAAGGAACAATGATTAAATGTCATTGATATTTAAAATAGCAACATTCAGTTGCGCCTCTATGCGGCTAGAGCGTACTAAGTAAAGCAAACGAAGCAAACTCGAGGGCACAGGGTTGTCACAACACGAAATGAACATTTATCTATTTGAATAGTTTTTTGTTATAGTTATTATGTGAATATACAACAGCTTATAATTATTTGCCATCATAACAAATAATTATAAGCTGTCGTATATAAACATAACTCAAGAACTTTTTACTTGATAACTAATTATAATTAATTACATTAAAATCACCATAACATAGAACAACATAAAATGTGTTATAATTTATGATACATATGAAAAACAAATTAGGATATGAATACAGTAAACTAAATTATATTTAGGATCATTATAGGCTTAGCAAGTACGTATACTTCATTTTGTACTGGCAAGATTTTGTTTTAATTGATATAACCAACCGTGTAACGAAGTAACCTATGTATTATTGCCTAGTTCCGTCATTTTTTTAATTATTTTTTTCAATTCCAAATATACTAGTCCTAAAATAGTCTTATAATCAAACTCCCTTATTTGCAACCGTATTAAACTATTGTTAATCAAACCGTTGTTTTGGCACGGTTTCTCTTGACACATCATATTATATAACAATGACAGGAAAATTTGATTATTAAAGAAAGAAAATAAAATATTATATAATAATAATAATAATAATTATAGCGATGGCAACCCTGAGCACTCAACGGCAAGTATGCGCTCGGCCGATATTTTTTCACTGTGGCACAGGAAGACGACGAGTCGAATTAATATTATTTTTTGTGCATTTTATTATGCATTGTTTTGTGCCGGATATTGAATATACACAAAAACTATTAAGCTCGTACGTGAATAAAACACTAATTAATTTACTTAGACATTTCTTTTACGCTTATGTCTTTTCAAAAGCTCTCGCGATTTCATTCGCGTATGTCATAATTACCAAGTTTTCTCCAAATTTCTAATTGTAACAATTTATAATTAGTTTTTACAAGTCAGTTTAAACAAAAACAAATAAATATCTTTAAAATAAACTGAATTATTAATTTACGAATTTCATGCTCTATACTATTGGGATAGAATAACCAAAAATCCTTTACTATCGGATGCCTACGTCATTTTAGCTACTTGTATAAACTTTATACATTTTAATTAAATTGAAGGCTAAAGAAAAATCTTGGTAGTATCTTGGACTTATTTTAACACCTCTATGCCTGACGAGCTTAGCATTAGACAGCAAATACAACCGATTATTATCTGACAATAACAAGACTGGCAACAGAAACACATGGTGGGACATATTTAAATACTACTGCTTGCTACTTATACGTATTTTTTATCGATCCATTTGATCGTTAAGTTGGCGAGATAAGCTTTCTAATCTTGTATATTATGCATTGTGTGGATTGTGGATATATTAAATAGATATATAGGTATAATACATTAGATACCTATATTATATAGATTAGATATTTCTAACGCCGAAATATTATGGACTCAGATATAGGAAAAATGAAGACCTGATACAAACGCTAGATTATCACATTAAAATATTATATATCTACAACCACATTAGAGATGCTTAGAGTGTTATACTATGATTTTGGATTCACTCAACAATTTAAAGTAATTTTAAATGTTTATTTATCGTCTCCTTTGACCCAATAAATTGTTTTAAAGACACCTTACAGTTCTTCACGCCTTGGTTTGTCAAAGTACGGATAAACTGATAATCGAATCAAAATAATAAATATATTAAATTTTATTAAAAAAAAATAATTTAACGTCTACTAAATCCCGTTAAATTATAGGTATAAAAATACGAAATTAATAAAAAAAACAGCCAGATACATAATTACCAACCACAGATCTAGGTTTTGAAAATTAATTTAAAAAAATTTTACTAAAATAAAATTAGCACTAACGACGACTCCATTAGTTCAGTGTGCGAACAACAATTGTCTGTCCCACTCGCACGCTCATTCCGACCTCCTTCAATATCGTGTAGGGTTCAAAACG
>DVZL01001656.1:0-17073 GCA_018236625.1 Lasaia peninsularis
TGGTGAAAGAATTTTAAAAATCGGTGCAGTAGTTTCGGAGCCTATTCATTACAACCAAACAAACAAACAAACTTTTCCTCTTTATAATATTAGCATAGATAGGTAATTTTAAGAAAGTACAAACAACAGAACAGTACATAAGGTGAGCTTATCTCTCACAAGAAATATCTTATAGCTAATCTTGATAGCGAATAAAATTTCGTCCAAGTGTGAGTCTAACTCGCACACAAAGGGTTCCGTACCATTATATGTAAAATTGGCCACAAAATCACGTTTGTTATATTTTAATTAAATAAGTATTTATTCAGTCTTTGGTATCACAAAAAATATACGTACGTATATTTAGCTTATGTAATTGTTGAACTTTCCTTAACGTTTCATATTGTAACTAGTATTTTCCCTTTATGGAGTTTCTAAGAAAACGTTTGAAACTTTATTAATAAGGAGCTTCAAATTTTGTTAACATTTGATCATTTAACAGTAACTAAATAGGTTTGGAAATAATAATCTAATTACTAAATTAAATTTAATTGAAATTCTTAATGTTTGAATTCCTGGTACTATTTTAGGTATAAGCTATCTTTTTACAATTAAATGAAAAAAGAGATGTCAAATTTGATAGAATACAATAACTTTAGGCTGTTATTCAAAATATTACGAAGGAGTTACTAAACTTCTTCTTCGTCTAATCTTATACCGTATTATATCAGATGATACCGGGATCGGCTAACTAATCTAGGGGATTTGACTAGGGCACCACTTTTTACGCAAAGCGACTGCCATCTGACCTCTGCAACCCAGAAGGGAAACTAGAGCCACACCTAGATTAGCTCGAATTCAATGAATCCGAGTTTCATGATGACGTTTTCTTCACCGACGATGTTAGCACTCAGAAAATAAACATAAGTTATAAAAAATTACAAAATTTACTGATAAAAAAAGTAAATTTCACTTTTGACAACAATATGTCCGCAATATCAAACAGATGTTTATTCTGGTAATTAATAAAATTTTTTTTTGGTATATATTTCAGTATTTCTATGTATTGTTTTTATGTATTTCTATGTATTGTTAGCGTTGTCTAGCACCCATGACACAAGCATATAATTTGCTTACTTTAGGATTAGAGTAGGCAGGGGTACATATGCACCCACGTTTATCTGACGATGTTAAGTCTCATTAAGTGGCAGGTGGCAAATCTGTCGCCATATCG
Organism: Lasaia peninsularis; assembly: GCA_018236625.1. Taxonomy (NCBI): domain Eukaryota; kingdom Metazoa; phylum Arthropoda; class Insecta; order Lepidoptera; family Riodinidae; genus Lasaia; species Lasaia peninsularis. The sequence continues at coordinate 1,214 of DVZL01001656.1, forward strand.
AGCGCCAACTTTGGGTTCATAAATAATCATAGCATTTTCTTTCACCCAAATGGCACTCAGAAAATAATTTAAGAAAGACTCATTGGTACATGACGGAAATGGGACCTGGACTACCAAGATGGAAATCCGAAGCGCGAACCACTAGGCCACTGAATTTCTTAAAGGGTTAAACCACTTTGTGTCATTTGTTCAGGATTATTTATTTATCTATTTTCAAGATGTGGTAGTCGAAAGTTCTGAGGTCGCAAACATAAAAAATAATTGGATTAAGAATTGATCCTTTTCCTTTTTTTCCTGAGTAGAAAAATAATGAGTAAGTGAATGATTTTATGCTGATAAAATTATTCATTCACTCTCAAATTGCCAAACCACCCTTAACCAACCTTGAGTCAAAAGTTTTCAGTATTCTTGATTACTCTCAAATAAGAGCAGAGAATGTAATTTGCAAAGGTATCTTTGTAGTTAATTAATCAAATCCATTAAATTAAACGATCTCTTGACTTTTATAAAAGTAATTTTGTCATGGGGCTGTGATGACCCCATCGCTAATATTATCTAGTAGATCTGATTGCTAAAGTATTAATCGGTACGTGCAGTATGACTGTTCTGGCTCGCCAGGATTAATACGAGATAGGATAATTTACATACTAGTTGCGCCAGCGACTTCGTCCACAATTTAAAAAAAAGAAAGAAAAAACCACCCTCACGCCTATAATCACCGAAGAGGTAGGCAGAGGTGTGGTTGTATATCCACGACTCGTAAGTCTAGTCCAGATATACGAGGACACCCCCGATTAGCCTTGGGTACTAAGGCCCATGATGTGATAGGTGGCAAGCTTGTCGCCACTTCGGGCACTTTCCAATACCGGGCAATGTAATGCTTACTTACAATAATCTATAAGATATTTAAGAAAAGTTGCCCGACCTGGGAATTGAACACCGTGTTGGTCCGGGTTATCTGTGTAGAATAGACCAACTGCCTTCCTACCAGGCAGCCCTTAAGAGGCGAGCATCGGTTAACTGCATCCACGAATAGCCTACGATATTAGGTTCCATTATGTGATAGGTGGCAATTCCGTCGTCATATAGGGCACAAATTCTTTGGGGTTTTGCTATGTTGTATTCCTTCACCGTAAAAGCACTAAGAAAATGTACTTAAGTTAACTCATTGGCACATAGTTTGGTTCGAATCTGGACTACTAAAATAGAAGTCCGAAGCGCTTACCATTAGGCCACAGAGTCTCAAGCATAATAAGGATATTTTTATGACACTTTTATGTCTTACAATATTTTTAGTACCTTGTATGTATTACGCAAAGCTTATTACAATTTAAAAGATAGATAAGATATTTGAAATATCAACGAGATTTCTAGTACATGTTAATAAACGAGCATTTCGGAATAAGTAGAAAGTTTTCAATTACGGTGGCAGGAATAGGTACTGATTTAGTGATGTGACTATAATGTGTCGATGAAATAAAAATTCGATTTTCGATACCCGATTCATTTATTTCTTACTTAGCTTTGACAGATGAATAACAATTAACTATAGAAACATTTTGGGTATCCAAATACATTAATATTTAACAATAGCTTATTTGTATGTATGTAGAGTGTACTTTGAGTAACTATTTAGTAACATTTATTTAAATTGACTTAGCTCTTACTAAATATAAATAATCCAGCCTATATGCATATTAATTTCGCCTTTCCCCTTTGCATTTTGCACGAAAGTAGTTTTATAAATAAAATGAAATATTCAGTAAGTCTTTTATCTCTAATCTTTGTTTTTTGTCGATAAAATATAGAGTACATTAATATTCATATATAATTTATATTAAGTATAATAATATAGTTAAGTAAATAAAGTATATAGGAATCTAAATCTACATCTAAATTAGAACCGTCTTATTTATAGACTAGAAAAAAAACTAATAACAATGAAGGTAAGCTAAATCAATATTTAAGTAAACAAATTATTTTACCGACATGTATGTTAGTCTGTGGTTATGACACTTCTAATTTATTAATAAGACGGTATGGCTAAAGTCATTTTACAATTGGTAAAGATTTAAACTTTTCAATTTTATTATTTTAAAAAAAGTAAGCGGATATAGTCTACATAGTGTAGTCTAAATCTTAAATAGAGAGTTACGCTTTAATTTGCACTGGTAATTTTTCAGTTATTACTCATATCCACCATCTATTAACTTTTTAAAATTATTTTATTTAAGTGAGGTTTTCTTGCTAACTAAATAAAATTAAAATCTTTAAATGAATCCTAGAAAGTAAGAAAAAAAAGAAGTAAAACAATTGCAAAGCAATTTTTTTTAGCTTCCGTCGTATTAACCATGCCGCTAGCATACAGTTTCATATTACTTGTTTCATGGTATTATAAGTTCATGTTCTCATCAATATTTTTTATTCAAATTAAAGAAGAAGAAATATACATAAACTTTGAAAAATTTAAACATTTACTTAATGAATGTGACGATACCAAATTTGGACAGATTATACACTTCTAAAATAAGCATTTATATATTTACAAATAGATTCCCAGTATGTAATATAAAATACTAGCTGAAGTAACACAAACCAGGAGCATATATTCAAGAAAGAAGTAAATATTTGATATCACAGTATCGTAAATTTAACATATTTTATATAACTCAATTTGTATCTAATATAAAAATATCCATACAGTAACCGATTTGGGATACACTCGAATTAGTATTAACTATTATTATATTTATACATTTCTGAGTAGCTCCTCCATTGAAAGCATGTCGTCCTGTAACAAAAAATATATTATTTTCTTATTTCTCTTAATACTAAAAATATATCCGAATTTGAATTTCAAAAAAGAATTGAATACAGAAATTTTATCGATAAAATGCCATATACATTTTAAATCCCTATAAACATTTTTTTTTGATTAATGCTATAATTTTTTTTTATTCTCGTTTTTATTTAAAATAAAATAATCACTTTTTCTCACGTTGTTTTCCTTTACCGTAAGAGCACTCAGAAAATGTGCTTTAGTTAGAAAAAGCCATTGGTTCCAAGCGCGTAGGCCACCTAAGTGAATAAAATGTAGCTAATTAATAATTTACCTGGTTGAGATCTATAAATTTGCGGACCACTGATCTGGCGAACTCGGGGTTGGAGGTCATTTCGTTGACGAACCAATCCATAGGGATACTGTAGGAAATATAAAAAAATATTATTTTTTTTATTCATTTTTTCTCACATAAAACAAAAATGAAAACATACAGGCTGATTTGCAATATCAATATTTATTTTACTAACATAGTCATAAAAGGAGGGGTGTTATAAGATTGTATGTGTATCTGTGGCAAATAGCTCCTACACTAAACTAATGAGTTTTTTTTGCTTGAAATCTAACATCATCAAGCATTTGTCCATGTCATCGACTCATTTGTTAGCTGTGGAAGAGACTTTTGTACCTTCAAACCTTGAGACCTGACAGTAGATATTTATTATTGATGGTACAACTTATCTAGTTTGATGATGGAGATCAAAAGGTAGAAGACATAAATAACCCTGGAATACCTACCAATGAACCTATATCTCACATTTAAACGTTATCAATCACAAGGTGTTATTTTAAAAAAATATTTTTTGTTATTATAAATTCAAAATTGTTTTTATTTTCAGTTAATACAAAAAAAATGGCTGAACGGATTTTAATTTATTTTTAAATTCACATAGATTTATGCTTAAGGAAGTATTTATTATAGATAGCCTAATTTTTACTCCGATATCTCGTCAAGTTTATTTTTTTACGGTGTAAGACAGCGAACAGGCCCACGTTTCCTTTTCTTTCTGATGCTATGTTATACAGCAAAAATAATTCTCATTATGAAACTTTTCGATCGGTATGATAAAGTTATAGAGTAATTTTTTTCTCGTGTAACGTTGTGTTGTATAAAATGCAATTTGTGTTAAATGAGCAAGAAAGTTTTCAAAAATTATAGTATTGAATACATCTTGATATATCTCTTTCGTGTTTCGCAAACAATTGGTTTTAACCAAATTTGTGGATTAGCCTTTTGAGTACACAATTCCAATAGTGAAATGGTAAAATCGAATGATACATAAATTTTGAATTAAGTCACTTTAATTCTAAGCGTGCGATATACAAACTTACACAAAGTCAAATTTACAATATAAGTAGAGATTATAATTAAACCAAAATAACAGAATCAATGTTATAGCTTTGGCTACCAAATCCACGATATTTATCTGTAGTCACGAAAAATGGTAAGGCAATATTATTGTTTTTGGAAGCCTTATGTTTGTGTTGGGTCGTTATGTATCATTGGGTTTTGGGTTTATTTTTGTCTAAAAATAACTTCCATCACTTTCGTGTCTACGGACGGCTTTCATCAGGGCTAGGATGCGCAGCATAAACATAGAGATCATTTTGAACAAACTAAACTCTTCACAATAGTATGAGAGAAATGTTTTGCATTTTATATTATATTATTTTTTTCATATTATTTTTTTTTGGTTATTTTTTGCTATATTGTAAAGCTTAAACATTTTAAAAGAATATTCATTAAGGTGTATTTACGAAGCTGTGATTGATATATTCCTTAGTAATTTTACCAGTTTCTAGACCTTCAAAATGGAAACACGATAATGCAGAGCACATGTGTTGTGGGGACAGAAAAGGACAATGTGATACTATCAAGTTAATGCAAAATTATACTGCTTACTTAAATACAGAAATTTAAAATCATAGTTTTATTCCACTTAATCAAGGCATGCCTGTTCAACGTCCATTGTCTAAAATATACCACTGTATATAAAAAAATAAAAAAAACAAAAAGCTACCAACATAACAAATATTTGAGTGATAGTGTTGGAGACGGCAAAAGAATTGCAACGGCCAGCAATTTACAACGTTTTATGTGTCTCTACAATTTCCTTTTAAATTGTAGAGACAAATAACATGAAAACCTTTCAAACGTTCTAACTCTTTTAAAGTTTCTTATACTTTATTTACTTCTGTACTACTTTTCCGTGGAAGCGGTATATTTTCTAAATGTCGATATCAATCACACGGACGAAGTCAAAGATGAAAGTTAGAAACTTCGCAAATAACCATTCATCATAGAACACTTGTAGGTGTTAATCCAACCTTTGTACAAAGTTACAGGATTAATTTCTTTTCAAGTTGATACATAATTAATTAATCCCAGTACCTGGACGGATTTAATCCTGATCAATAAAAACTTTTACAAGTTACTTATCAAGTTTATTCGGGAGTTTTTGTTGATAGTAGAATAAAAATGTTTTTAGAGCTTTTAAGGGATTAAAAATATTCCAAATTCGAAAGTTTGTTTTTGGTTGATGATTGAGTAAGTAAATTTTTTAAATCTTATCTTTTATATGACAGCGAATAAGCATAAAATATTCTATATTCATAAGTTTGTTTTTTTTTTTGATTAATTAGTAAAAATATGTACTAACAGCACACACCTTTTCTAATGACAAACATATATAGATGCGTTACTATCTTGTGGCTCAAGGATTACGCGAAATGTGCAATTCTACTGGCTAATCAACTCATAAAACTAAACATTAACTGAACCACAGAACTTGACCAAAACTTGACCGAGTTATATACCCATTACATATTGACCAATTAAATTATCAATTTAATACAAAGGTTTTGAAATGGACTTCCTAATATTGACTTAATTCATTGTTAAATCCCACATAAATTATAACGTATTTGTAAATATGGATGGCTGTACATATGGGTGTTCGTTACCCTTTACGAAAAAACCGTTTCACCGACTACATTAAAAAGAGGGTACGTTTTTTATGGTATAAGACAGCGAGCAGGCACACGAGTTTCTTGATGGTAAGAGACAACCGTGGCCTATAGGCACAACAGATGTTGTAGATGCACCGCTGCCCTGTAGTCGGGCTGTTAGAGCTTGTGTGCAAGTTTACCGGCTACCCTACCCTCCGGATCAGAACACGACAATGTAATTACGGTGGCAGGAATAGGTAAGGCGGTGGATTCCTACCCGGGCGAGTTGCTGCACAGCACTCTACTTGTGTCTAGCACATGCATAATATACTCAAACGAAGCCGGCAAAAGACGCAAGTGCACTATAAATAAGAAACCACGTGTTTTTATTTTGATAGAGGTTCTATAAACAAAATATATTTTTAAACTGTCACAGGTCAGCTGGTCCGACGTAAATAAACAAATTTTAGTCGCATATCGCGTTAAGGTCACTAATTTCTAAACGACATAATAACTAAAATGTTGAGACGCAAATCACTAATAGTGACCTTTGTAATGTTGTCCTTGCCATTTCTAGGTGATGGTTTGTCTATATTAAACTCTATTTTGTCCATGGTCGGCACAGATTATTAAATTTTAATTTGTCATCATCAAATTTCATCCTCACATCACCAATGGCGAGGATAAAATTACAAAGAAATTCTATCCGCTTTTTATTAAGTGCATATGTATATTTACAAAGTAGGTACATATACAAAAACAACATTTTTTTAGACACACAGACCGCCAGGTAGACAGACAGACAGACTGAAAAAATACTGTTTTGGTAGGTGTACTTTGTAAACATACATAATATTATGCATTTAGTAAGAAGTGGTTATCTTAATATTACATACAGATACTCCCAATTTTATTCATTTGTATACCTATATAAAATTAAAATTACAAATGTGGAAAGGATTATCATTTGTACCTTGCCAGTACGATATTGGGTCTTAAGAAGGATCCTAGTTTTGACAGACTAAATACCAGGAGATAATATTTGAATTTAGATTTCAAAATAGTTTATACTATACGTCTTTTAATTGTTAATAATTTTACTGTTGTATATGCTTTAAGGGTTAGAGAACGTTTTTATATGTAAATTAATGATGCGACTATTTGCTTAACTACTAGTCCGATTTTAATGAAATTTTCAGTGATGAGTTTGGATTTGATTCGTGTATGTTCTTAAAAAGGGAACGCTGCATTAAAGATTTGTTTGTTCAAGCCAAAGTTGCTATTTATCTCCAAAACTACTAATCCAATTTTGATACGGTTTTCAATGCGTTTCAGTTTTATGTCTAGCGTATATGTTTTAAGAGTACATAGACCTTTTATCATAGACTAGTATATTAGTAAAATATACCTTTCCAGTGTCGGTTCATTGGTCACTTCTTGTCCGTCCTTTTCCTGTGTGGCTTCAAGAGTCTCCCATAAGTTGTCCAAGCCAACTACAAAACAAAAACACTATTAATATATCGTCAGAAATAACTAAAGTTCTCTATTCTCAGAGATATATTTTCATTCTCACAACAAATAGCGAGATAATTAACTCTCGTATCATTTGGTTTGCTTTCATGATATTTAATAAGCTTCTGGGGTCACAATAAAAAATAAACGCTTTTTCTCACAATCATCTATTTTTCCTTAGGGGACATTTTCGTAAGTCACCCCTGACATAAACAAAAAAATTGATATTACATGTACAGTCACTTACATTAATATCTGAAAATTCTAAAAAGTAATTCAACAATTCTAAAAAGTATTTTTGGTGGACGGCGTTTAAAGCGTTTAAAGTTTTTTTTTTTAAATGACATGCTTATTATTTAAGTTATGATGGTGAAATTTGGGAGATTGTTCATTCCATCAGCACTGGACCGGTGGAGACTACTATTTTGTGCCCTTAATTTTTAAAATCACAGTTTACAAAAATGTTATATTACTGAGGGTACGATTTACTCATAGTAAACTTTCTAAAGAGAAGACTGAAATGTAGATAAATTGATATAGTTTATACTACTAACACCCGCCGCCGTCGCCCGACTTAAATAGTAGAGAATGTATAAAAGTCGTTTTGTTTGTAAGTTTTTATACACTTTGCACATTTTTTTATTTATCTATTATTTATTCACTATTTTCTCTTCTGAACTATATAATTTTTCTTGAGAGTTTAGAACGTTTTTTAAATTCAATTTAATATTTATGCAGATGACTGTACGTGCATACATACAATAACATTTTTTCTTGATAGATTGATTGGAATGTCGTATGTCACATAAAATTCTACCATTTTAAAACATAATACACCTAAGAGTTTACAACAAAACTTTTTAAACTTTACGAAATAACAATAAAGTATTAGCGACATGACAGTTTATATTTTTTTAAGACACAGATATTCAAGCAAAGCCCATATAGTCGAATTTTATAGGCATTTATTTAACAAACGTATTTTACGTTCTGTCTAAAGCCTTACACATATAAAATACACACAAAAAGCAATTGACTTCGTGGTAAAAGTAATTTTGTATCGAGTTTCTTCGTGACCTGTCCTTAGGTAGTAGGGTCCATCTATAAAAATCACAACACTTTGAAGTTAATACAAATATCAATATATATTAAGTTTACCCGCGTCATAATACCTTTACCTTCGTTCCCCATCTGCCTTTTACCATAACCTCGAGCAATAAGGACATTGGCGTTTGGTTTGAAAGTTCCTCTTATCACCCTAATTTCCCCTTCTGCTAGACATAGTATTATGTATTATTTTGCCATCCTATTGTATAACATGTATATTTCACTTTTATTATAATCTATTATAATATGCACTTGTAATAATACACAAACAGGTTATCTTTTTAAATACATTAATAAGTACAGTCAGTTGCAATAATGTATAAATTCATACATGACTCAGATATTTTTCGTTAAATTTTTCAAATTAAACGAAAAAAAATTTTAAAGTTTGTTTAAATATATTTTTGTGTATTATTTGAGGCTATCTAACATTTTTTATATGGACATTTCTAATGTATTAAATTGTGAAGGTTAGTCTTACACACAATTAAAACTGATTGATATAATAAAAGCACAATTTATAAGCTTTTAATTTTAGATTTACTTTATGCTTAAGATAAAGGCAGTTTGAAATAGCATATACGAAAGCGTTTTTAACACATTTTCATGACCTGGGTTTTATTTCAAATTCTCGTGAGTTTATAATAACGCTGCTTTTATTAGAATAATAAAGCTATAAATTATATATTTATATATTCGTAGACTTTTTTATTTTTATTTTATACTATATTGTATGCTCTTCTCTCAGTGAAACTGCATTTCTAATTCTTGCTATAAGAATTCACTTGGTTTGTTCAACCAATAATTTCATATTAGACAATGGATTCGGTTTTCGATCGAGCAAGATATCCGACTCTGTTGCAGGAGTTCAATTCCCAGCTAGGGCAACTTGTTATTATGAGTTTTTTCAGTTTATCTGAAAAACATAACGTTGCCTGTGATTTCACTTGGGTCTGATATGAATATGGTATTATCACCTGTCACATCATAAGACATATCTTTGGCTAATCGTGGGTGCATAACCTTACTCTTCGGGAATATAGACGTGACTTTTTAAAAAAAATAAAACTATGCTCAATTCCTTTAAGATGCCTTACAAGCGAAAAGAGGTAATATAATTAAATTAGTTAACGATTGCAAGTGTATGCTTATATTAAAAGCGCGTTATAAATAGATATCCAATATAGGTTATTGAAAGCGCTTAAGCGTCGTAAGCATCGCTGACTCTCGGCATTTTACCTTCATCATTCATTGTTTCATAATCGCTCCTTTTGCCAAAACGCTCTGCGATTCTTAAAGGCCCTTTGAGAGTAAATGTTCGTGGAGTCACATCATATTCTGTAGGAATATATTATGCCATTGTTTTATAACAATGAATACACGTTAAAAAAGTAGCTATATTAAAGTATTCAAAATTGAAGGTTATATTAAGTCCTAAAACATAAATTATCTCATAATTTTAATTTTCAACTTTAAAAAAAGAATCAGTCCAAAAGATTAAAAAAACAAAAAGCATTATTATTGTTATTTCATTCGCGTATTACAATTTTATCATAGGTAAAAATCACAGCAATTTTCGATGTATTTTTTAGACAATCCCTTCTGCCCACAGCTGTTTTTATAGGTCAATTATTTTTCTAACCAAATTTAACATGAAACCTAAATATTTTATCTTCTAACTGATATACAATCATCTTATAACTAATGTATCTATTAGATATTTCATTTGTTGAACCTTCCACTATTGTTTTGCATGTTTCGATATTCTACTCTAGTGTTCACCGGCAAGTTAACACAATGTGTCGAATTAGATAATTAATAAAAAAAATCACCCTTAATTTCTAGTCATTTATAATATTTTAGAATTTTATCTGTCATTAAAGGAAATAATGTAAAGTGTCAATAGTATGGTGTGGATACAAAAACATTAACATTAATAAGACCGTGTATTTGGTACTTATTTTTGCTGTCAACTGTACAATGTTGCTTTCGGTTATGAACACAAATTTGATGATTTTTTTTTAAACATTAACGGGATATTGTAAGTGCTGTCAAAATATGACAAGTATTCACTCGTCAAATGTACCGATTTTTAATTAATTATGAGTATTAACAATGACCTCATCTCTAATGTCACTCACTCCATAAAACATGTATACCTAGGTATATTTTAGATTTTTTTACAGCGAACAAATATACGGCTCTCCTAATAGTAAGAGACAACCGTAGTTTATAGATGCTATAGATGTAGTACCGACCCTAACCTTCGGAGTGGAATACGAAAATGTCATTATGACGTCAGGAATAAGCGGAAAATTCCTATCAGGATGAGCTGCTGCATAGCCAGTTAACCTATGTTGCCTCTTAAATGATATGTTATTTAAAATATTATGATTTGTAATATTTTTGTAGTTCATAAGTACCTAAATTCTAGACCTTATCAGCTAAAAATATATCAACCCTAATTCCTGCATAAAATTATGAATTACGAAATATTTTTCTACCAAGAATTTTACATTATGTATAAAGTTTATTAATCCTTTTCAGATTACATTTAGAAACTATATATTAAAAATACAAAACTTACAGAAATTGAATAAAATAAACAACTATTACAATTATAATATCCCATGTTGAACACGATCAATCAACGGTAAAAAATTCATCAGATTTGTGTTGAACTACAAATGCCAACTTGGTTGATCCAAGCTTAATACAAGATTAAAATTTTCTGCCTCACCGTTTTAATCATGCAAACATTCGATGAAACGCAGAAAAACCCAATCTCTTAAATAAGATACCTCATATCCAAACACAAATAAGCAACATAGAGTTCATCACGCTTAACCAGTACAAAATGGATTTTCTTTGAAGCGTTATTCGTAGGTATGCCACAGTATCCCAATTTGTCGGTCTTTTGATGCTGGACCGGAATACCAATTACACCCTATTGATACCTTCGAAATCCAATTCCGATGTTCTTTTCCCGAAATCTCTTGCTATTCCAACTGATGGACTCTTAAATGTGGGTGTACCACGGATTGTCCGCTCTGATTGGGTTTGGAGCTCGACGTCGCCTTTAGGATATATCAATATAGGGAACTTTATAGCATTATATTGTTGCGGAGCTAACCTACCGCCTAAGTCATCGACCAAAGGCAAAGTTTGGGTTCGATTTCCGCCAGGAGCAGACAAAAATGTGATGAATAGTATTTCCGGGTTTATGTGTTTTTAGATTCAATCCGGGGTCTATTTTAATGTTCTTTTAATTATTATTGTTATCTATAACTCAAGTAAGTAGTTTGGTTACCTAAGGCTTAAATCAATCTGTGTAATCAGGATTATTATTATTATAAGTTATAGACAGAAATGTCATCAGGTAAAGAGATATTATAAATAGACTACTGACTATAACACAGATATGCGAAGACATTAGTTAATAATTAGGTTACGACAAAATAGGATGTATTTAGATATATTGTAGTTCCGTCAGTGTAAAATAGCGAGCATTACACCAGTATATTATCTGTATATAAAAAAGTAAATCTCCATTTCCTTTGGTCATCGTATTATGCGTGAACGAACGCAACAACATCGTTGATTTATTGTAATGAATAAAATTAATGAAATTGTTTCATTTATTCAAATCAGTAACTGAAATGGAAAAAAACTCGAAAAATTTCAATGGAGATGGAGAAATGGAGATGGAGAAAAAAAACACTAACATTTTCCTATGTAAACTGTTATTAGCTTTCACTGTCAAGCGGTGCGAAGCTGGGTAAGCTTAGTCTTGATATTAAGAGAGACATTTGGTAATTCGGCGTCTATGAATGTCTTTCTATCTATAATTGGATAAATGGTAGTTTACTCTTACAATATTGCACAAATTGAATTAATAAGAAATATCTAATTAAATATAATTGTATGTTTCAAGTTATATCGCTTAATATTATTGTATTTAAATATTACTTTAACACTTTTTTTAATACTAATTTTTAACATAAATATTTTTTTTCCGTCAATTTTAAAATAATCTCTGTATTACAAATGTATTATTTTACTAGCTAGTTTTATTACTTCTTAAGCTTCATGCTTAACAAAATATAAAGTATGGTTTTAAGTCCAATAACTTTGACAAAGAAAATATCCTTACAATCATTCCTTAAACACCAAAATGTATTTTGATACTCATATCTTGAAACACGTGCCATTTTTGATTATGGTTTCACTCATATTTCATACTGCTTCATGACCATTCGTATTAATTTCCTAATCGAAGAATAATGTCAGATTCGTCGATTTCAGATGAATGAATTATTCAAAAACCGACACACTTTAAGTCGATTAACCTTAAAGCCAACAATGAGTTATTTATGAAGAACTGTCTTCTCCCTCAGTTAGATTATTAATCGTGGTTTCGAATGGAAACCGATATTATAAGGCTTTCTGGAATCAGAATAGACTAATTCATTCTAGGTAATAACTTTACCTCAATTAAACTTCATGCGATGTCTAACAGAGCTTTACAGCTAATAATAATTTGTTTAAGAAAAAAAAATTTTTTTACGTGCCCTAATTTTTTTGTTTTTCTTTTTCCTGACAATAATCAACATAACAAAAAAAAAATACGACCTTGATCCTATAAGTGGGTTGCGTAGAGTTTTTAGTTACTCTTGCGTATTGCATTCGCAATAGTGAGATCAGAGAAAAAAAGTGCTTAAAAAATGAGAAAGGGTTCCAATTGTTCGGTGATGTGAAAAGAATGAAAATGAAAGGTTGACAAAATAGATATACAGTGCGAATGTGGATTGCTGTAGGTACACGGGAGTCGTAGGTTGATATTCTACGAACATTATACTGTACTGATAGGTAGGTATCCACCGCTTTACCTATTCCTACCGCCATAATGACCATGTCGTGTTCAAGTCTGGATGGTAGGGCGGCTGCTAGACTTGTACACAACACCCCGGCCACAGGACAGTGACGCACCTACAATAACTATGGTGTCTATAGGCCACGGTTATACGTTACCATCAGGAGAGCGGTGCGCTTGTTCGCTTCCTTATTCCATAAAAAAAAATCTCGTGTGTTATCCGTGGGTGGTGTCAAGAGACTTCGAAAGCCATAAGTCTATATAAAGAGAATAATGAGTGTGGAGAAAGCTAGAAATATGTGTAGAAATCGTAACAAGTGAAGATATTTATTCTATCTTTACGCCGAGTTCCTGTTATAAATTTTATTAATGAAACTTAAAAATTAATATTCCAATTGATTTATAACATTAATAACATTTATTAATAGCAATTCACAAAAGTGCCGCTAAACAAGGTATTCTTTGTTCAAGATGGCAAACTCTCGCGCAAATTCATTTAGCATCTAACTTTCTAAAACTTCTACAATTAATTTCAACACCCTTTTCAAAGAAAGCAACGACTTTAAGGTAAATACTTTAAGATTGTCTTTGAAACAAACCTTGTAATATAATATACTTAGGTGATATTCAAACTTCAATCCTTTTGCTGTAAAGTAATTTATATCAGGATTTAGTATCTAATTACTTCTAAAAAATATTAAATTATTTCCTAAAAAACTATTTCTTTATAAAAACAAATTATTATTGTTCTTAGCAATACTCAAAACATAACAGAATATCAATTTAAATATTCTTTAAAAATCTTGTTTTGTCGTTTACGTGAAGTTTTTTTTATCTTTATGTAAAAAATACTTGGATCGTTTAACATTTAACTCCTAATTTAATTATGATTTTCGAAATAGCCTACCGGTTTTGCTTTTTATGATATCTTCTTCGTACTGACCTTATTTTGTTTCTATAACAGATGATATCTGGGTCGAATACCTAATCTTTAATAGGATTCTTTGAAATAAAAATTCATTTATAACTGACAAAAAACAAAAAAGGATATAATTTATAACGACGTAAGGAAACGTATTTGCTGTAAGTAGCAAAATCCCAAATTTTCAATAGAGCCAAAAAAACTATTATAAAACATGAAAAAAATCATAATTTCAAAACTATCAGTCATATAAAAATGATTTTTTGTACACAGTTTATTTGAAAAAAATACACATTGATTTAAGTGCATTTTTTTTGTTACAAATTATTTCTCCTAAAGTTATAAGAACAAGGTTTTTCGCTACTTACAGCAAATACGTTTTCTTATGTCGATAAATATGATTTCTTTTTTAAATATAGGTATAGATTTCTGGGTCAAGTTTTAAAAAATAAACCATCTGCAAATTTTAAAGAATTCGGCCAAGTTTAACTTTAAGACTGTGACCAAGAGAAATAGGTATTTGTTTTTATATATGTATTTAAATATGGTATATATGTACTTCTATAAAAAAATATATTTTTCAACGTTGACGCTTGGTGGAACTTCCACATACTCATATTTTTAGTAAAAAAAGGTTTCGCGTCTGGAGAATCATGTAGTTGTCGAGTACATGCTAAAAAATAAATTTTTACTTATATTTATTATTAGGAGAATATATATTATATCTACCAGATTGTCAATCAAAATATGGCTGGTAGCATTTGCTTTTGATATATATAATATCAACATTCGTTATGGCGGTATAAATATGTCGAAATCATACCTGTTTACACTTGGCGGTCAAGTGGGCAACGGCAGCTACGATTTTTCTAAGTCTAGCTATTGCCATGAAATGAACGCTATTTTATTTCAAAGCCTGGTAAATTAATTGTTTCCCGCAAAATCGATTAACAATAATTTAACTAAAAATATTACCGGCCAAATTTCAATATAAGTAAAAATGTGGTTTTTACAGCATGAACTCAATAACTACACAATTCTGCACCTGGATCTCGGGCTATAAGTTACTAACAATATTTTTGTTTATGATCATTAATATGAACTGTTGTGGGTAAACAAATATTTGAGTACTTAAATTTTTGGGTAATTTTATAATAAAAATGGCAACTCACGTTTAGCTCGTGCCCGTTTTCCGAACCCTCGGGCTGTCATCATTTCGACGTTCTTGAATCCTCTTGTAGGCCGTTGTTGTTTCCTCGCCACTAACCTACCATCTTGACCACCTTCCGCCAAACACACGCATAGCGCCACCACTACCGCTAGTTGCACGGTGATGTTCATCTGCAAAGAAATAAAAAATTAATACCATTACGCACATACTCCTGAAGTGATTTACCGCAGAGCCGAAAGAGGCGAGCACTAATTCTATTATCACCAACACCGAGACATTGACTAGGTGGTAGAGTCTTACAACGACTCGCCCAGATTGGTACCACCGCCTTACCTATTCCTGCCACAATAGCGGCTGTGCTCGCCATTGTTGTGTTCGGGTTTGGAGGGTAGGGTAGCCGGTAAACTTACTCCCGCAAGTGGCTTACCATCCCAGCCTCAGATAGGCAACGCACCATTTCCACCTTTGTGTATATAATACGACGTAT
>DVZL01001657.1:0-17072 GCA_018236625.1 Lasaia peninsularis
CGCGACGATTATTTTCTTTTTTAAATCGTAAACTTCGTTCCATCCTGGTGTCCCTTGACACCTCTCAAGTTTTTAATAATTTAAGATGGATTACTAAATAAACTACGGTGAACTAATAAGTCACGATCTAAAGTTACTTTCTCCTATATCATATTTTTTATACAGTAATTATAGAATGGATTACTAAATAGACTATGGTGAACTAATAATTAGAACACTAGACACTTAAAAATATTTATATTTATCTTAAGGTACACAAAGGCGGTATTTTCGGTTTCAAGCGATCTTCGCCAAAGTTCTTTAGGGTGAAGGAAATAACTTATTTTAAAAACGCATTCTGTGTTAGAAAAAATAATTGGGATAACTTGCTAGGACGCATATAATAAGAACCATTATTTTAGTTTTTGTCTTTTGCTAATTCATCTTTTTCATCATCAAGCATTTTTTTATATTTGAAAATAATAATTGGTGCTAAAGGAGAGAAAAATTTTCTATTGTTTTACAAATATAATGTTTTACAGCCACGCAATCGCAGGTAATATTTTCGTACAAAATCGTAAATAGCTTGCTTTGAATAGCTTTTTTTATAAGACCGTACTAAACAATCACACATATTATATTTTGTTAGCCATAAAGTAATACAAAAGTTGTGATTTAATCTGAAATTACGTTAGATTTAGTATATTTTATTAGTCATACATACGATAAAATCTAAACCGGTCTTTATTAGGGCGGCGTGACAAGTTAAGATGTCGACTTAGTCGCATAAAATATCGATAAATCATTTCGTAAGTCATTCAAGCGCTATCAGACACAATATTCACTAGAAATTTTTATTTATATGCCACGACATTCACCTATTATCTACTATTTTTATACATATCCATCTATTACTTAATTGTGAAATTGGTATATCTGTAATATGTATAGAATTACAATCTGTACATTGGAAGTAATATATATTTTTACTACTCGTATTTTCATTTGATTAAATAGCAATGTTTAAACTTATAATCAAAACTACAGCAACAGGATCGGTTTTATTATGGGATAAGACAGCAAACAAGCACACGGGTCTCCTGATTGTAAGAGACAACTCTGGCCTATAGACACTATCGATGTTATAGGTTAAATCTACCGGCTACCCTACCCTCCGGATCGGAAGACGACAATATCATTATGACGGCAGGAATAGGTAAGGCAGTGGCTTTCTACCTGGACGAGCTACTGCACAGCTCTCTACTACCAGTGGTCACGATGGAAGTGACCCAGTTAACCAATGCTCGTCTCTCACGAGCTGTCTGGTAGAAAAGCAGATGCTCTATTCTACACAGAAGACCCGGACAAACACAGAGACAATATTGAATTTGGAGAAATCTTAAACTAAAGCATAATAACAATGCCTTATTACTATACAAACGGAACTTGAGTAAAATCTAGATCTGCAAATAATATATTATACTTATAGATAAAAAATATACGCCTAACTACTCGAAGGGGTAGGCGATAGTCACTTCTGCAACTAAACTAAAAAAATCGTCCTAATCTATTTAATAACACATACCGATAAATTTTGAACCTATCCCTGAAAACAGTATCAAATTTTAGCTAATAGTTTTTGAGGTGGCAACATTGGATTCACAAAGAGACGTTTACTGCAGCGCCCCCTGGTGTGTTGCCACCGTAACACCTACCAAAAAAACATGTACTAACCAAAACCAAACTCCTTACTGAAAACTGCATTAAAATCGGATAAGTAGGTTTGGAAATAAATGGCAACATTGGTTTACACATACACGTCCTCTAACATGAGTAACATCAAACCGATATACCGTCTCCGTAACGTCGCAGGTAAAAATAATGACAGATTTTAACCTAATGTCGTACGATATATCAAAAAATATCCGATCGTTGTCGTAACGTTGACTATAAACAGACTACAAGTGAAGTGAGCATTTAATGAGTAGTGTGGTATAATTTTAACGCCTTTAATAGGCGCCTCGCAGTACAGTAATTGCTAATACAGCCTCCGCGGGCACGCATACAGGTTACAGGCTTACTTCACTCAGGAACACGTTAATACTAACTTCTTATTTACTTTTTATTTTAATGTACTCGTATCAATCTATAACACAAATAAATAAAATTAGAGTATCTGTATACATTAAAATAACCGCTTTTTACTAAATGCATATTTATGATTACAAGGTACATAATATACGAAAATAAAATATTTTAGAATTTTTGACTTTCATTGGCTTTTATTTTATAATTATTTCAAAATGTGTAAAATAAAATATTAAAATAAAAACGCAGACGAAGTCGCAACACACATACAGACTGACAAAAATTCTAAAATATACTATTTTGGTATATCTATAGTACCTACCTTGTAAATATACGGATACATACGGATTTAGTAAAAAGCGACTATTTTTTATATTACATACAGACACTTCAATTTTATTTATTTGTTTAGATTTTAACGAAAACTAATACGTCAGTCACATCATTTATTCCTTCTTGACGGTGATCCATGTAACAGATAGATGCAAAAGTTTTATAAAAGTTAAATATCTTCAATGTACAGATTTATGATTATAGGTATGTATAGATGATCAGATGTAGTCACATATAAAAGTTATGGCAACTGGTTCAGTCCTTTTTGAGATGTATGAATTAAAATATAAAAAAGTACCTAAGTAAAAGAGTGCCATCACGCCTAGGCAGAGGTGTGCTAGTATTTTCACGACTCGTAAGTTTAGAAAATTTAAAAAAAATTATATCTTTATGATATAAAATGTAAAATTGATCAAGTTTGTCTTTCAAAACAGGTTATAATTTTTTCGCTCTACAGTTTCTAAAGTTAAACTTATTTCTCTAGAAATTTTGTTTTTTATGTTGGTTCTAGTTTGCATAAACATGTGTGATATGTGTAATTATAATTGGTTCAGCTGCATCGAAGACAGTAGGTACTTAATAACAAAGCGACTTGTAATAGTTGCTAAGGGAACACACCCATACTACGTGAAACATTTTTAACAATTTTTATACACCCCCTCCCCCTTCAGTGACCATTCGTGGTATATGTCAAGATCCCCACCCCTCTACTGTTCACGTAACAACTCATAACTATGATTTTAAATATTTTTTTTACAAACAGAAAGTTACAATATTATGTGCGTCAGTATTGCCACCTGTGAGTAAAAAGCGCTGTACCTACGCTAAGCTGCGCGCAATAGTTTGAATATAGCTTGAAAAAGGTCGAGATTTCCCTAGAAGATATTGACTACGTGACGAAGACCTAAGGCCCTCCTCCGTCCCTGTAACCAAGCGTGATATTTTGAATACCTCCCCCCCCCCTTCCCTGAATGGGTCACGTAGTATGGGTATGTTCCCTAAGTAGGGTGGAATTCAGCATATTTTCTACGAAACTCGTGACCAACACTGGGCAGACTTAAGAAGTAAGGTTTGCGCGATAAAATTTAATACAGTCCTCGTAAATTGCGCTTAATCCGGCACAGTATTTGCGTATTTTTTCACTACGAAATAAAATATAACAAAGACGTTAGACCGCAAAACAAACCGCAATACCACTAATCTTATACACTAGAAATGATAATTTGAATACAAAAAACCGAAGCATATTTTAAGTTAAATGGCCAGTAGCAGTTGGAAGGCTTTATGATTATAAAGCCGGCAGAGCCCATAATGCCGGGTTTTATGTGCTATATTGCACTATTTTCGAACAAAACCTGTAATCCCCTATTTTAATGAATGCTTTAATAATCTATGGAATAAATTATACAGCCTACTATGTTGCAATGGGTTTGTTTCGGCGCAAGCTACAATCGTGGCTACAATTACCGAATCGTACCCACGATAAATATACCGTGGTTTTTGAATTGTAACACGAAATACGCAACATCATCATTTCAGCTGAAAATTTTGTGACTATTTTAATTATCGCCAGTAGACATTGCGACGAATAGAATTTGCAACGAATTTGTGTGTTGGGCAAGAGACAAGTTTGTTCTTGTTGTCACTCCGCTAAAGCCTACCTGATGCCTATTTAATTGATAAATAGTTTACTAAAGGATGCAAGAAAATTTAACTTGTAACTTGTTATGAAAACAAACACCTTCAACATATTTGTTATATGGGAGCGTTGTTTATATATTTTTTTAGTATTTGTCGTTACAGCAACAGAAATATATCATCTGCAAAAATTTTAAGCTTTCTAACTATCACAGTTCATGAGATACAGCCTGGTGACAGACAGACAGACGACAGCGGAGTCTTAGTAAGAGGGTTCCATTTCTACCCTTTGCGTGCGGAACCTTAGAAAGACTATAATTATAACAGAAAACTCGTTATTGGATTTTGATCAAATTTTTTATCAAATTTATATCGGACCAGGAGCTTACAAAAAAGGATCATCATAAACCATTCTTGGTTGGCGTAGTAAACATGTTACAAAAATACAAACTTCGAACCTCTTTCTTCTGAAATTGGTCAAAATGAACATACACGAGAGTTCTTATAGTTAGGTACTTCATTATATGGAGTCAGTCTCGTTCTCGACCCACAAACTTCGCAACTTTGACGAGACATTAGTTGTAAGACTTGTTCTGAGGCACACTTTAAGATAACTTACTTAAACATACATATCTTCACACCAGGGCCAAGTGTCACGATCCCTACATACTTGATATTAGTTTATCTGAAAAACTTACCAAATTATACATACTTAGAAAAGTTCATTTAGAAGACATTGCCACTGGGAAACCTAAGGGACGCTAACGACCAAAGGACCAAAACCGGCCAAGTCGATGTAAAACTCTAACAGCATATCTTCATTGCCGGGGCCGCGTAGGGTCCCGGGTTCAATTCCCAGGTCGGACAACTTTTCTTTAATGTTTTTCTGATTATTCTGAGTAGGTAAGCATTACATTGCCCGGGTCTGAAATGTGTCCGAAGTTGCGATAGGTTTACCACCTATCACACCAGGGTCTTAGTACCTTGGCTAATTGTAGGTGTTCCAGTATATCTACTGGACTTACGAGTAGTGGATATACTAGCATACCTCTTCCTGTTCCTTCGGGGATAATAGGCGTGAAGGTACGTTTTTTATTTAGGCATTTTTTTAAATTTTAATTCATATATTTCAAAAAAGAGTGAACCAGTTGCCATAACTTTTATATGTAAACATCTGAAGTACGACCTATAGGTACGGTAGGCAGACGAGGAGTTCTTCGAGGCAAGGCGGTCCCTTCGGAGATAATAGGTAGTTTGTAATAAACAATAGTATTTTTCTGCGGTTTTGAGAATTGCTGTAGAAAAAGTATCTTTCTATTGCAAACGAAGCAGCGGAAAAACAGGTATTTCTTATAGGATAAGACAGTGAACAAGCATAACCTGGCTCTCTTGACGGTTAGAGAAAACCCACAGACCCCATGGAAGTCGTGAGTCGCTATCCTGAGGCCTGAGGCGGAAATAATAATAATTTGGTCAAAACGATCACGTAGTACAACTTCAGCAACCGTTCATATCATTATAATGACAGCGTAAAATCGTATCCCTAACGCCTCAGGCAGACTTCTATCAATATTATTGGTTCCTGTGATAAATCACGAGGTGAGAAAATAATATTAAATAGTAGGTATTTACGGATGTTATAAATTTTGGTTTGTTTTATATTATTTTATTAAACATTAAATGACGTCGAAGCAACTTTTTTCAAAGACAATATGATCATAGGCATTAGTCCTACCGCTGGGCATGGTAACTACTAAACGGATTTTACCAAAAGAAAGAGATATTCCTAAAGAAACTTAGAAGTACAATTAAATACAAAATATAAAATATTTTATAGCAGGATGTTCCTCTCAAAAAAAGTATACTTGATAGTTTTACGCTGACAAAGTGGCGGACAACAACTGGTATGAATATATATGCACAGAACTGAAATAATACAACCAAAAAACATCTTAAGTTTCATCATGAAATCTAAGACAAAAGAAATAACTAATAAATGAAGCAATGTTCTAAAAGATGAAAAATACACGGAATCCCGCAGAAACTAAAGGAAATTACATTAGCGTTTTCCCCCGCTTAAAACGGTTAGGGTTTTGTTCCTTTTTCGTTAACAAATTATGGCGCGACGGGCAAATGTTAGGTTTAGTTGAATAAATTAGTTTCTTGCCAACACTAGTGAAAAACGTTAAACGAAAGCAGTTTTGATTGCAAATTTATTAAGCAGACTAAATATAGTCCTGCTCATTTTCTGTGGAAATGGAGATGTAACTAGTACACTGATAATTAGCCAAAGATATCAGTTGTTTTTTTTTGTATAAAAAAATGTCTTCCCGTGAATGTAAACTCTTATTTTTCTGTGATGTCGACGTCCCTCGGAACTTTTCGAGAGTTTTGGCGGGATTCAAAGAAAAGATGGACGCACTTTTTCATTATTACTGAATTTCGCATACTTAATAATATAATATAGTGTAAGATTTGTAATTTTTTGTTGCATTTTGTATAGTGTTATTCAATTAAATTGCACAAGTGAGGTAGGTTAGTGCTACCAAAAAAAAATGTTTATCATACTTTTTCACGATGCTGTTAATTTTTACTTGGATGAGCTTAGCAATGATGACACCGCTTAACCTAATACCTTGACATAGCATTTTTAACAAAGGCGATTTACGAGTTACGACTCTTTTGGACGGTCTCGTTGATTTCTGTTTTTTTAAAGGGATAAGACAGAGAACAGGCACACGGGTCTCCTGATGATGAGAGACAACCGTGGTCTATAGACACCATAGATGATGTAGGTGCGCCGCTGCCCTGTGGTCGGGCTATTAGATCTTATATGCAAGTCTACCAGATACCCTACCCTACCCTCCGGACCGGAACACGACAATGTCATTATGGCTGCAGGAATAAGTAAGGCGGTTGATCCCTACCCGGGCGAATTGCTGCACAGCACTCTACCACCAGTGGTTATGTTGGCAATATGATGATCCAGTTAACCTATGCTCGCCTCTTATGAGCTGCTTGGTAGGAAAGCAGTTGGTCTATATTACACAGGGGACCCGGACCAACAAGGCGCAAAATTTTTGGGCTTAAATGCCCGATTTTACGTAAATAATAGTTTAACACTTGATTAAAAATAATTAAACTTTACTTAATATAGCAAATGATCAAAACGCACCCATGTTGTTTTATATGGTTTTGTACCCAAAGGGTAAAAAGTGAACCCTATTACTCCTCTTATTATCAAAACTCCATGGTCCGTTTGCCTGTCTGTCACTAGGTTGTATCTCATAGTCTGTGATAGTTTAATTTTTTACAGATGCTGTATTTCTATTGCAGGTCTAAGGCGGTGGTACCAATCCGGGCGAGTAGTTGCAAAACTCTACCACCTAAATAAGGTTCAGTCAGCTGAGCTATTATTCTTAAAAATGTAATGTAATATTATGTACGAAGTGAAAATAGAGTGATAATATTTTATATTAGCATATTTTATATTTAAAATTTTAAGATTCAGCTATTTATTGAATACATACACCATTTATGTAATAACAATCTAGTATTCCAATTTGGGTTTTGAATAGGTATAGTAGCCATAATTTTCTTTCTGATAAGTTTTACCTAAAGTATTATACCATTTTTGAAATTAGATTAGATTAGCTAACTTTTGAAATAACTTGCCGTGGTAGTGTTTATATTTTTTTTACACAATCACACTCCGAATTTGGGCAAAATTAAAAAATGATAATTTGATTTATTTTTTGAGTTAAAACTACTAATGTTCCTGGAATATTTTGCATTGTAGTTAATAGACGTACTATTCAGGTTATCAAGGCACAAAAAAAATAAGTTTTTTTTCAATACTATTGTAATGGCAATCAAAAATATAATACAGGGTGTCAAATTTCCGAAAACTTAAAAAAAATTGATAACTTTAAAAATAATTCGCGCATCGCCGGGTGCCCACTTGACGTTGAATTTTGAGACACCCCGTATATTATTATTATAATATATTTTGGTCGAGTACCTAAGGTTCCACCTGCACCATTTTTCAATCGCACTACGAGACGAACAGATAAATACAATATCTATACTAATGAGAAAAGATTTCATTGTTTAGTTTGTTTGTTTATTTGTATTGAATAGGCTCATTATCCCTGATGATGAATGGGAGAACGGGTAGTAAGACTTATCTTTCCGTACTTATCTATCTCACATAACTTCTAAATTAGGTACTAAACTAATTGGTTTGAAATGTTATACGGATATTTCGATCGTTTTCTGTTTGAAAAAAAAATACAATTGGACCCGGTAGGTAGCGCTGCTGTCATTATGTCAACTACGAACTGATTGTGCGAAGAAGGGCCGGGCAGCCAGTGTGGTATATATGCCTACCTTGTATTTAATGCAAAGGCCTCTTCTTTCATATATTCTTACTACTGTAGATTGGAATTCACTTCTTGAAGCAACTGTGTTCCCTACGAATTATAATTTCTTGACTACAACATCACTTACCATCAGATGAGTTGTACGTCATTATACTGAGCTATCTTTTATCAAAAAAATCACGAAGAAATTAGTGAAATGTTAATTCTCTCGATGCTGCCGAATCTCACTCGATGAGCTTAGTAAAGGATTCCACCGCTTTACCAAAGATGACTATACGACAGAATACGCAACCAAAGGTCTTCGCCTGTTCCTAGAGGACAAAATTTGTAAGTAATGTTAGAAATTATAGCCCATCTGCAACTGGACCGTCACCAACACTAATTCAGACATAAGAATATGGCTGTGACGAACTAATCGCCCGTTAGTATAATTTTAAATTGTTATTCAACTATTTATTTAAATTTTATGGTAGGTACACCAATTTTGTACAAAAGCATGTTGGCATTAAGTTCGCTTTAACTAGCAACCACCGACCTACCTTTTCTTGCTCCTCATTATCGACTTTAAATTTCAAAGACAGCATAGTAATAGTGCCATTGACTGACTGAAACTAGCCTACACTCTAGTCAAGTGGACCGATGACTTAAAGAAGTTAGCTGTTAGTGAGTGGATGGTGAAAGCGGGAGATCGGATCTTATGGCGCACTCAGCAGTGGACTGGGAGGGGTTGACGAACTTGTCCAGATATTCTCTAATAGTTTCAGCATGTATAAATATTTAAAAAAAAATATCGCCTATTTACCCGAAGAGTTTGGCAGTGGTACATCCCGGGAATCGAACCCAGAACCTAGTGGTTCAAAGTCGGATACCGTCTACGCGACAATCAAGAATTACTATTTCAAGGGTTTATAATAATAAATAAAACTCATTTAATATTTAAATGTAGTGTATTAGCAACGTTGGTACATGAGATTACTGAATAATACTGTCGTGGAATATCATGGAAATCCGTCCACCGTAACAATAAGTGTTCGAATAAAGTACAAAATCCCCAATAAAAACGTGCAGGCCCTAAACCTTATAACTCCATATATAACTATTACACCTATAAATTCAATAACTGGTTAATTTTAATACGTTTAGAATACTACTGGTAAATATATTAACGTGAGCACTGAGCATTCATACAGGTTGGGTATTCCAGTGCAACACATGAGCTTGTCAAACTGTAGTACGTTCGCGTTAAGAATGCATTGCTTCCCTGTGGTTCATTAACCAATCAAATCACTCAATTAGAAAATCAAGTTCACAGTGACCATTTGAAGTCATTCTTTCAAACGGAACGGTTGTGTCCTAATAGCATTTCATTCACATCGCGAACTACTATAGGCATAAATAAATGTCACTACTCCGTAGCTAGTTTCACAGTCTATTTTGATAATAGAAAATATATAGTGAAGTTAGCTGCGAAGTTATAATATAAAGCGTGTGGTGCACTGTATTCACTTTTCAACGATAATATCGCTTTCACGCACTTCCTTAAAATCTTGATTCTTCTATCCGATTAAGTTCACTAGATTATTCACTAATAATTAAACACTATAACATTCTAACAATGACAAAATAAGTTCAAAAACTTAAGAAAAAAGAAAAATAATACGGTAATTTCAAAATGGCGCATGCGTTTTGAGATTTGTAGTGGGTGGGAAAAATATAATAACAAAAATAAATCTAGCTTAAATTGAAATTTATATAAACTTCTATCTAATATCAGTTAACCTTATATTTCATAAGATGCAAAATATCATTACCAAGTAGATCGTAAAAAATCTAGAATAGGCCTTTGAGATAATATCAATATAAAAATAAATAAAGGAAATTAAAATAAAAACAAATAAAAAAAAATCAAATTCATTTAATTTTCTGTGTATAATATAATTTTCTTTATGAAGGGAATATTTTCTATTAAAAATCTACATACAAAATGACATAAGACTAAATACTACATATTGCCGTAACGACAAATTAAGATGCCTTTATATAAACTTTAATAACATTTGTTTAAATAAAATATAAATAATCGAGTATTACAGTTCCAACAACTCTATTTAGTCTATGGTTGACCATAGGAAATAATATATTTAAATTAGTGGTGTAAAACTATGTATCGTGATCTTAGTTAAATCTAACTTGTAGCTTAGATAGAGATCTTTTGGGTACTGTGACGACACAACTGACCAATCAAAATCAAATGTAATTTGCCAGTATTTCATCATAAAGTATACATGATTAAGTTAAATACAAAAATTCATAAAGGCCCGTGTCGCCAATGGAAGAAATATAATCAAAAATAATATCTTTACATTTTAAACAGTATTAAACATATTTTGATAGTTTATATTAGTTAAATCTAATAAAAAATAACTTTTCTAATAATGCCTACAATTGTCTAATATACTCACAAATGGAAATGATAAATTATGATTAAATAATATACCTTAAGCCTAATTAAATGAAATAATGCTATGTGAAATTTATATTATAAAAAATTGTTCGCTTCATAGAAGCGAGGTCGCCCTGGTTAGCGTGAAAAACTGTCGCTTCACAACCGACATGTCCTGACCGTTTTGAAACTCACACGAATTCATATAATAATAGAAAAAATAAACTATACTTTCATCCTTCATAGTTGTTCAGGGGAAGGTGACAAAAGTTATGTAACCTACTTGGAATAATAAAATTGAATTAGCTCATAATTTAAGCTGTCATTTTTTCTAATTATAAAAAGTCTCGTTTTCAAATGCATAACACTTCAGAGCGGTCAAGACACCGGCCATATTGTACATATCGAACGTTTCCAATAAAATATCATACAAAAACTTACACGATTAACATAATGCACTATTTGAGGGTAGTTTTGTACCAGGTTCTCAGTCAACACCGCCAATGCGCCGCGGACGTATCGAAATGCATTATTGTGCATAAAATATATCTAAAAAAACGTTTTACACGAACCCCTCTTATTTACTTATAATAGAGTACAATATCAATATGTAAAATAAATAAACTAAACAACTACCGCGAAAGTCATCAACACTGACAGCTAGTTTCGTTTTTATAAATTAAAAATTAACTCTTACAGCAATAATTTTAAAATATTGACTTGCTCGCTTGGAAGTAACTACTTAAATATATAATTTTATACATTTGTGAAAAAACACGGGAAAAGCGTTAAAATATAAATTAAGATTTTTTGTTTTAGAAGTCCAACAGGTCCTAAATTTTTCAACACTATCAATCTTCGAAGCAACTTAAAATTTTACGGTGAAGATTAGCAGGTTTTTTTTTTATAGTATAAGACAGTGAACTGGCACACGGGTCTCCTGATGGTAAGAGACAACCGTGGCCTATAGACACCATAGATGTTGCTTGGTTCGATGATTATAATATATACCTAATAATAAAATCGCATCAATATTAGCGTCATAAAAATGCTCATGTCCGTAGTGCGTATTCCCGCAGTGCGTATTCCTGTAGTGCGTATTCCCGTGGTGCGTATTTGCTACGTATTCCCGCAATGCGTTTTCCGGAGTGCCAAATAGCCAACAATATATGGTGAATGAAACGATATTGTTGTAAGAGTCAAATTCGTACTAGTCCACGTTAAAATAATAAATTCAATACATATGACCTTCTTGAAATATTCCAACTTGGTTTTCACTGTTGACACGTTTATAGATCACGCTTTACATATTTCAATTAGTTTTAACAAATCACTCTAACGAAAGAAAGTGGAGCTGTATTCTAAGATTTAACTTTCAATATACATCAAACGGGTTTTTTGTTTTTTTTTTTATTTCATGGCTTGACATTTAACACTACCGATGCGAGTTTAAAATTCAGAAAAAAACATTTTCAAAGGATATTCCATGTCCATATTTATATATATTTCATATATTTACTTTTAAAAAACTGCAATTTTTATATGACTCTCTTTTAAATAGTCAATGCCTCAGTTCTTATGAGTTTAAAAGAAATCACTGTCAAAAATTAACTTTAGATGCTAGCTCCTTATAATTTTTTCTCATTCCTACACTAATTGTGATAGGCGATAGGTGATGCATCCAGATACAATTCAAAATCACAGTAAGAACTCTGTTTAAAAAATGTTTAAAAAAAACAACCCATTCGGTGTATATTGAACATCGAGTGCGGTACTACAAATCAAAACGTTGAGGATTCACTAATGCTCCGATAATGCTTACCGCTATATTTTAAGACGGATATCTCTTAAAAATACACGAGGACATTAGACACTTATCATACATTTTGATCCAGAGGGTCGTGGAATCGTTGTGGAAATATACAATGCGTATGTGACACCGTTTGACGTTTATGTGTGCGGCCGTATGAATACAAAATCACATGAGCCAGTTTTTGATACAATTTGTCATTTAAAATAGTAATCAAAACATTCGACTTATGAAATGATGTCAACCTTAGTTTGTAGTGGATAAAGTCGAGTTTTGCTTACTTTTTAAAGTATTAAATATTACTTTATTTTTGCGCACACATCCTCACGTCATACGGTAATTAGCACATATCTACTTTTACTATGGTGGAATGACTATAAAACTTTACAAAAACCCTTAATAGAGGTTACAAACGACACCGCCTATATTAGTACAAGGGCTACGAGCATAGTCTGTAAAGGGCGGACTATTTTTATAAAAGCGCTAATCGCATTGTGTTCCGCCTTTCACAGTATTATCAAACGGTATATTGTTAACAATATTCAAATCCTGAATATTAGAAAAGTTAGGAATTCTTTGTTTTCAATATCATATAATATTATGGGGATATTTAGAGGTATTACTGGGAAAACAAAGTGAATTTGTTTATTTTTACCCATCTACAAAGATACGTCAGATCTTAATTTATTAGTTATGGTTCTGTTGACAATCTAATCCAAATAGTTTTACACTTGGATGCTTTTTAACGAAAATTATTGACTACGTCGCACCAAATTTAGTGTTGAAAATATATGAAGAACATACAAACCGATTTTTTAGGAAAGTAAGACAAATCATATTAAAATAATTACTTTAAATTGTTCTTAATCAATTGTAATGAAACGTTTGTAAATTTCAATAAAATAAACAAAACAACGGGATATTAGTACAAGATACCAACCAAATGACTCTTCGGTTCATTTCAAATAATAAATTGTCAAAAATTTGTTTTTTAATAAAAAAAAAATATTTAATATTTTTTTCAATCAAGTATAAATTCTGCGAACTCTATTTCTGATAACAATTTCACCAGAATTCCTGAGTATACCAGCTAAACATACAAGAAAAGTGTAGGTACATTCTTGGAAGTTACACACTAGACAATTTAACACACCTAATGGAAATCCCCGTTCGAAATATATTAATAATTATAATGGCACAACTATGTACAGGGGAATTGACATATTTCCACAATCTACTCTTATTGAAAACGAAAAGAAAAGAAAACGTTTCATAAGAATAATTTGTTGTCATAAATTGATATTGTAGAGATCGACTTCACTTACGAAAAAAATATATATATAAATAAATTCATCACTTGCTTCTCCATCAAACTTAACCAATTGTATCACGAATAAATTATGGCGATATAAACTTGAACTCAAACTATTGGATTCAAACGTAGTAATCACCAATCAGAGGCAGCGATGTAATCACAAAAGCGCCGTGATTGGTCGATTCAGAAACATAATACAACTACAAAATTTGTTATTTTGAATATAATATCATAATATTGCAATAGAATATAATTATCATCACGAAAAAATAAAACGGTATTTACTGTTAAAAACTAATAAAATAAAACGGAAAGACTAAAAAATTAAACGGTATTCGGCACTGATTAAAAATATATTTGAAAAAAATTCATGGCTTTGACTTACCTGGTCAGCTAATATTCATTTTGGTCAGTGAAATAGGAGTATTTATTATAAAACCCAACCCAAAACATATTTTTCACAACAGAAGCAATAAAGTGCTAAAATAAATAATAGTAAAGTTATTGTATAAAAAGGACCAAAACCTAATTAATCCAAGACTGTTATCTCTTCATGGCGATAATTATACAAATAAAGAATTTAAAAATCGATTCCAAGAATTTCATAACATTTTTTCGATAGTCTTATTTTTCTATAATAGTTCTAAGAATGGTTATATTAAAAATGTATATAGAAATGCAGTCTCAAACGGTAAATACAAAAGCAATTTTAAATTATAAGGTGGGAACAGAACATGATAGCTTATAAAATGTGACTTATACACCAACGGCAAGCTTCTTGTACTTTAGATATGCTAAAAATTAAACAAAAAATTCATTGGCAAAGTCGACATGTTACACGCTAAAATATTTGACATTTTAAATAAGTTATCGTTATATAAATGTACGAATAGATCGCTAGGCTTCTCTTAGGTATTACAATGAGCTACCACAAAACATACTTATAAAGACTGTATTTTATCCATAAGGCTAAGTTTAGACTCGCGCACACACGCATAAAAACACAAATATGTGTAACCCATTTTTTTTAATTAAACACTTAATTTCATTACAGGAATTCATATTTACTGTATATTAAAATATTTAAAAAAAACATATAGTGTTTTTTATTTATAATTTGGTAGGTCCTAACACATAAGACATACAGGCTGGAATGTCAAAGATCTTTGATCTTTTCACTGCATTCTCGTTTTACGTCACTTTTACACACCAACTTTTTCCATTAAATGACATTTAGACAAACTACTTTACCATTTGCTGAAAAAAATGGTTATTATTCTCATTACAACCAATTAATTTTAACAAATGTAAATTATTTTGTCCAAAGCGCTCGTTTAGGCTTTTTTTGCTAGTAAAGATGATATAAAATAAAATATTTTTCATAGCCTGAATGGTGATTGTAATACATTACATTCTACTAAGATAGTATTCGCCACTTGTGCATTTTCTCACGGTCATCTAAACTTAGCCTAAGTATCAATACTCAAGCTTCGCCTAGCGGCTGCTAGGAGGTGGCATTTGCGCTTGCACGCCCTGTAGATTCATGGGTCGGCCATTTGGATTGCCCATACCGAGGCCCTCTGTGTAATTATTGACGTCCATCGTAGGCATATCATCGTTCTGAAAATTTATACAATATTATTATTCCTTTTTTTTTACCAAAAAAACGTGAAAACATCACCTCAATGTCCCAACATTTTAGGTTTACTTCTCTTTTATGTGCATTTTCTTATTAACAGGTTAAAATGTTGATAAATTAACGACTTATTATTAATTCGGAATTATGCATTATGTGGCTTACTCATTTTGCGGTCAGAGAGATCGCACATCCACAGATGTGTGACAAAAAAATGACGTCCATAGCTGTTAAAGGTTAATAGAACTACTTAGGAAATGAATTCAACCTTTTGTATTTTTTGAGTTCCTTTTAAAACAATATAATGTAATATTACAAAAATATAGGTACACTAAAGCCACATATACAGTATTAAACTTAAACATCTAAAGTGCAATAAAAGAATAGGTATATATAAAAATATACAAGTACTCCTAAGTTTTGAGATATTTTTCCCAAAAGAATAATATCCACTTTACATTAATTTAAACCATGATTTATGGATATAATGCTTGTTTAATAACCAACATTTAACAATACACGGTTCTATTGGTATATTATACATTACCACTATACATATTTTACACAAACCTATCCTATGTCTTAACAAAGTCGAATCGTTCTTAAAACTTTAATTCTCTGTTTTATGATTAATGGATACAACAGGAAACATGTAATGAAGTTCAATTAATGGTGATGCATGAATTTAAAGCATAAGCCGTTGTGAAGGTTTTATATATATTTTTTAATAAGCGGTGCCCATTCCAATGACATTTTCATACCACATCATTTAACAAACGAATCGCCAGGCAGTATGTTGGTACAAAGAGTGTAAAATAAGTTATGAATGAATTTGCCAAGTTTAAAACACTAGATATATGTACACATTTTTAATACCATATAATATAGTCGTTTGTTTAAAGAAGTACGTCCCCTAGTGGCGAACTTTCGAGTTGTCAGTTTAGCTTCGCCGCTAGAATCCGTCACAAAATTACTAGAGTCACGTGCATTGGACATTTGGGAAAAAATAAAAGAGTGTGTATATCACTCCTTATAAAATGGACCAAGTGTGAGCTGGTATTTATCTGATTACCGAGAAATTTTTTAGTTTTTTTAAACAATACTTCAAGGAAATATATAACTGAAATATATAATAAAGTATGATATGTGTAGGTCACTTAATGAAGTGTAGTTCCATAAAGAGTGAGTTAGTATCCATATGTTAAGTTCAATAAGGAATATGCATGTGTTTTATTTATTTTATTAAAAAATACTTCAAGTAATTATATAACTGAAAAAATATATATAACACTTTCAAAATAAAGATAAATAAACTAAAAAAAATATCCAAAGTATCATCATTTTCGGATGATTTAAACACCGTCATTTTAGCGTGACGTCACCGTCCACCGGAAAGTGAGAACAATAATTTGTTAACGAAGTGAAATTAAGTGAAGTGTTATTACACT
>DVZL01001658.1:0-17067 GCA_018236625.1 Lasaia peninsularis
GTGGCTGGCTAGCACTCCACCACCAGTGGTTTTGTTGATAATCACCCAGTTCACCTGTACTCGCCTCTTGCGAGCTGCCTGGTAGGGAGGCAGGTGGACTATTCTACCTACGCCTATTCTAGGTAGGTACTTGTGAGTCCACCGGTAAGCATTCCAATCCTGGGCAATGTAATGCTTACTCAGAATAATCTGAAAAATATTTTTGGAAAGTTGCCGAACTAGGATTTGGGAATTAAACCCGGGACCTACGCGGGTAACGGATATTTGATTCGTGTAAAAATGCACAGCGTCATCTATTTTTAGAATGGGTACTAAATTTTAATCTATAAAAATAAATATAATTGGAGTTTCTATAATATTATGTAATATTTAAATAAACACTTTTTACTGAATTCGTATGTATGTTTACTTACAAGATACTTATACCGAAACAGTATTATTTTGAATTTTTGTCTGACTATGTGTCTGTCGCTAATCTCCTAAATGGCTGGACCGATTAACGATACTTTCACTGGCAGACAGCTGATGTAATAAGAAAAAGGTTAGGCTACTTTTAATTTAGTTTTTTTTAGAAATGTGTAAAATAAATCAACTAACTAAAAATGTGGACGAAGTCGCGGTTATTGTGAGTCTGAAATGAAAACGGGTTAAGGATAGAACGAAGAACTAGGTACAAGAATTTCTTGATTTTAGTACAACTTATCTACGTCATTTGTTATAAAAGATTTTGTTCTCTTTGTAGCTTACGTTGAAACCACCAAATAACACAGACATCAATCATGCCGTCCAATATATTTGACGAACGCACAAAGCATTAACTACTACATTGAATACAGTAATTCAAAGAACATGCTTAATCAGATTCAACTATAGCAAGTTAAATTAAACTATAGTAAGGTTAATTTTATGAACTATCCAATGGATTACCACCCAATTGGAATGATTTTGGGGTTTTCTATCTTTATAAACATAACTTCACGCCAGGTCCTTTGAGGGGTAGGCAGAGAGCAATTGCCAAGTGTCACGATGACCAAATATATACCTAGCTTCCTCCACATATTATATTGCTATCATTATACAAACACCTCTGTCTCGGAGTCTTTTGACACCATTTTCAGCTAACGCACGCGAGCAATTTGGTCGTAAAATATCAACCTAGGTCTCCCCGGGTACCTACAGGATGAAAGATTGACAAAACATATACCTATACATTCGCATTGTATACATATATGTTTTGTCAATCTTTCATTCTTTCCACATGACCAAACCATCAGTGTATGTCCTTTCTTTTTACGCCAACACTTTCTTTTGTTATAAGATGACTTGCTGTGCTCACGACTTTGTTCGCATTGTTATTTAATTGCTTCATTTTACACATTTCTGAAACAAAATTCTAAAATAAAAGTAGCTTAAACCGATCATTTTTACATCAGCTATCTGTCAGTGAAGTGAAGTCCCCTCAAAATCGATCCAGCCGTTTAGAGAGTAGCGGGTACAAACAGACAGACAACCAGACCGTCAGTCAGGGCCCATGGATGTGATAAGTGGCAAGCCTATCGCCATTTCGGGCATATTCCAATCCCGGGCAATGTAATGCCTACTCAGAAAAATCTGAAAATTGCATTTAAGAAAAGTTGCTCGACCTAGGAATTGAACCTTACGCGGCTAACGGTGTTAACAGACGACAGCCGTACCGTTACACCACAGAGGCGTTATTATCCTAAGCTATCAGTTACTAAAAAATATATTTGAAGTCGGTTAAAAAGATCGAAATATTTTGGGATTGTATTACAAAAATATTCATTCAAATAACATATGCGTGCGATGTTCTCCGTGATGTCCGTAACTTTCCAATTCTCGAATTTTGCGTTACGTAAAAATTGTTTACGCGAGATGTAATTAATACAAATTTAGAACAATTACTATTATATCATGTTCTTGTAAACAGAGTCGTGTAGGAAAGGGGGGGGTGACGCCCTAGATACACCAATCCCCCGATTGAAGTACGAAATATTTCGCTTTAACTTAAGCAGAATCTTAGCGTGTAGATACCTACCTAAGGTTAGGTAAATTTGTACTTACCATTGTAAAATGTATGACCATATTCCTGATAATCTTAAATCGCTTACGCTTAAAAGATTTCGTAAGAAGATATTTGACTTAGTGTTAGAGAAAACGTATTATAGCATAAACGATTATTTTAAAGATAAGATTAAGTTTTTAATTTTTTAATTTATTTTTAATTTTCCCCCGTGTTGGTCCGGGTTCCTTTGTAGAATAGGCCAACTGCCTTCCACCCAGGCAGCTCGTTAGAGGCGAGCACAGGGTCTGTCACCAACACCGTGACATTTACTAGGTGGTGGAGTCTTGCAGCGACTCGTCCGGATTGGTACCACCGTCTTACCTAATCCTGCCACAATAGCGTCGGTACTTACCATTGTCGTGTTCTGGTCTGGAGTGTAGGGTAGCCGGTAAACTTACTCACGCAAGAGGATTACCATCCCAGCCACAGGTTGGCAACGCACCATTTCCACCTTTGGTTTTTATAGGCGACGTGTATTTCTTACCATCAGGAAATCCGTCTGCTTGTTTGCTTTCCATTACCATAAAAAAAATTAAAAAATATACATCTCGAAACTAAATTCAAAAATGTTCCAATTGCGAATTAAATAAATTGTTCCAACTCACCTGGTAATGTCCGGTTTCCGTAGGATCAAATGCAAGTTTCAAGCCAAACAACTTGGATCTGGTCGCCTGATACGCCGGTTCGTCGGGATCGGCGAAGCTTTCTGCGGCGAATTTATCAAGGAACCAATCGGTAGGGCGCTGACGGTCATCACCAGATATTTTTTTGCGGATGTTCCGAATCACCCGAGCCATTTGCCTTTGTACGAAGTTCCCCGGCCTAACCTCTCCTTCATCTTGCTGTATAAATAGATGATACATTAATAAAAAGCCTATTATTAAAAATACACCATGCAATATTTATCAAGGCCATATTGAGCATATAAAACTTTTATTGACTTATAAATATATTTATAGTTATGAAACATTTAATCTGACAATACATTTTTGAATCTGAAAATACAAGCCGTTTTTGTTTTAACAATTTTATTATTAAAATTTTTTGACATATTATATTGACAATATTAGTCTAGCCCCAAAGTAAGCAAATCACATGTATGTATTATGGGTGTTAATCAACAATTTTAATACATAGAAATACTTAAATAGATACCAGAATAAGTTTTAATACATATTTGTTTTCATTATTTTCTTCAGAAAAAGTTGCCAGTTTCGGAGGCTCTTGAAGTTTTAATAAACACCCAAATTAGTTCACTAAAATGCTAGTTCCCATCGGGAATCGAACCCGAGCCTCGCGGTTGGTCATCATTAGGCGAGTACTTACGCTAGACACTCACACGAGGAGGTAATAAATTAAGCATAACACAATGAGTTAA
Source organism: Lasaia peninsularis (assembly GCA_018236625.1). Classification (NCBI taxonomy): domain Eukaryota; kingdom Metazoa; phylum Arthropoda; class Insecta; order Lepidoptera; family Riodinidae; genus Lasaia; species Lasaia peninsularis. The sequence goes on from DVZL01001658.1 coordinate 3,462, forward strand.
AATAATTGGTCTCCCAGTTCTTAGTTCGCTTTTTTCAATTTTAAATCTTGCAAAACTGTTATCAAAACCATTTTCAATTTATTGCAACAAGTGTCATGTTTCAGCGCAATTATTCGAGCACGAATACTTTCAAATCCACTTGCAATTAATAGAGACTGGATAAAGTGAATAACATTAAACGAAGGAAATATTATAATTTTGATACTATAGAGGATTTTATGCAGCATAGTTGGAGCGAGTATCTAGGAAGTTCCGAATGTAGGTCATTTACACCCCAGGCTTTTGTCTTCTACTGTCGTATAAAGGACATTTAAATAGGACTGATGGTGGATGTGAAGAATGGACTAGTTTACAGGGCTAATGTCTTTCCAGTGATTAGACTTTCTGGAAATTTGAAATTACCTGCCACAGTCTTCAGTTTCATATGAATAATATAACTTATAAATATAAATTACTGTATCTATTATCATGACCATCCATTGATATATTGACTTTAGGATACTCCATTTAAATAGCAAACACAACAAGTGCACCTACAGTTCGACAAATATCACTATAGTGTGCCTATAATGACGGCTTCATGGTCTGATCTTGAGGAAACTGTAGCCAGACTTGCTCATAAATCGAACACTGTCATATAACATCTATTAGGTCTTATCCATGAAAATACTATTATCTCTCATAACGTCACATGTCCAATTCCTGGTTCTAGGTTTTTATAGAATGGAATTAGGAATAATTTCTGAAAAAATAACCAATATACTCGACTATTCATATAATCCTGATAAAGTTTCATTGGCCTCCCGCGTAATGCTTTCTGTAAATATAAAACGGTACAAAGTATATAATAGCATACTTATATTTTTTCAAGACGACATTATTTTAAAAAGTTAGTGATGTAGACTTACTAGTTGATTTCTAATTAGCGAATAAGAAATTAATGAAGACGCGTGTAAAATATCAATGACATTCAACAATAAAATGATTCTATTTTTAGAAGTAACTCCATAACAAAGCTTTATGCATATATGTGATAAGTACATTTTAATTGGAGAGGTGGTATTAGTGTGAAATAAATATTAATTACATTTTTTTTTATTTGTCTGTCAGTTTATTGTGGGTCTCTTGAAAGCCTTATGTAACGATTAGGGTATAATTTAGACGTAATAAAGTTACCAAATTTGACTGATTTCCTTTGTGATAAACTTTTGATTTTTGATCATCTTCACGTTAAGGCGGATCCTGAGACAATATTATATCCCTTAAAGTCAAATGCGCATATTATAATCTGCTCTACAGAATATAAACTTTGTAAACTAGCACATAATTATGAATATTATTTTTAATTATTTTTTTTACAATTTTAATTAATATAAAGTAAAATACTTATTCAATTTTCAAAATAAAGATAATGTAAAAACAACTATAAGACACTTTAGAACATTATTTTTCTATACTACTCTAACGATTTTGATAATAAACACTTTCAATTTGCATGAATAAGTAAATTATTTTTTTCATTTCATTTAAAACTAGAGTGCCATCGTGAAACTCAATCAACTCTAGTATGGTTCTATCATAAAGTTTTAAATTTGAAAGCCAACTCTCGACAAGGCGCGAAATTTTATTTCCCTGAGATTGTAAAAAAAAACGAATTTGACATTTATTACCATAACTACTTATATAGCTTTATTTTCCCGACATTATAGTTAAGAAAAGAGTGAAGTTACACATCGATCATTACCTTCGACCAATTAAATTGTAGACAGTTGAAAATTCTCAAATTTGATTGGTTGAGGAAGTTATTAGGTCGATGACATCACTATTGTCTTTTTGTGATAAAATGGAGTAACTAATTTACGTGTGTACGTTAGTAAAAAATTTGGACTCATCAATTCAATAATAGTCGACTAGTACATCGGCTAATCGTGGGTGTTCTACTATATTTACTGGACTTACGAGTTCTGGATATACTAGCGCACCCCTGCCTATCCTTTCGGGGATAATAGGCGTGAAATACTTTTTTTTCTACTATAATATCCATCCACATATCTACATAGACATATTTCTGTCACACTCCTCGATATAAAAGTAAATAATATATTTGATTTGGAAATACTGATTTTGAAGTACGAGTATCTACAGAGTAGCAAAAAAATCTAGGAAATTTTTAAACGCTGTTTATATGATATTTAAAAACATTTAATTAAATAGAATATACCGAAAGGAATCTGCATTATTGAAATCCTTGACTGCGGTTTCATATTGCCTTAACCAGACGACAATGCTTTATTACACCGTATAATAATATATGTTCTAATGAAATATTTTCATTCAGTCCTATGCCGGAACTCAAGGCTGGTTTACATCTATTAAGTTGATAAGTGCTTAAGTAAATTGTAAAAGTTTTATTATAAGATATAACTAATATTTTGACATGTATATTTCAAGTAAAGTAAAACTTAAAATAAAGTAAAACTTACTTAAAATATAATTATAATTTAATAAATGTAAGTCAGACATACCTAAGTGACAATTAGAATGAGTGACTATCGTTGATTGACCAATAGAGTCAAATAAGGTAAATTTCATGGTATTACTAAGTCCACATTAGTGCCCCCCAACTATCGGGTTCAGTATACTCACTCGAGTGATTTGACAACCTACATTCTGATAAAATTACAAACAAATATTGCTGATATAATTTTTCCGTCTTTGTTTAACAAATGTTTATTAATATTTTGTTAATTCTGTATCAAACTATTCTCAAACTATTTTAAAATAAATCCTGAAGTAAAATTACAAAAAAAAAACTTGTTTTCATTACTTTCATATTTATCTATATTATTTTTAACAATGCAGGTAAAGAAAATCTATAATGAAAAAAGATTGGAAATAACGCTATGTAACTGGGACATTCTAGTACTCGATGATGCAGACTTATTGACGGCGCCCACCCAGTCTAAATTGACTATAATCTTAAGAATAATGAACATAAGTAATATTAGGAATGACGGGTGGATTATTCTAGAACGTTTATATGACAAGAAAAACTCGCGAACGCAACCGCTCTCAAAGGCGTTTATCATGTTGTTCATCACACTTCATGAATCCAGTGACCGTTGTTCAAGACATTCATATCTAGTCACTTTCTGCTGCGGCCTTTTTACCGATACCTATTAGATTCACGGTATTTAGATATTTACCTACTTAGCTATGACAAAATATAAATCCAAAACTATTACGCCTACGAGTACCTACAGGCTTGCGTGTTTGTATAAAAACAGCGATTAATGTGGAAAGAAGCTACGTAAAAATGTAGGAATCGAGACACTTGGCTCTCGATGCTCTCTACCTACCTCGTAAGGAACCTGGCGTGATGGTATTATGTTCCTACATTCCGACAAAGTAACATAACAGCGGACGTAAAACAATACGCTCTTTTATATATATGAGAATATTTTAACGATTGTCGTCGAATGATTAAATACCTATAATAATTGTTTATGGCGGTCGTAACCTTCCATTATGCGCTTTAAATTTTCAAACTGTTATGCCATGTTACTTTCACATTCCACTTAAATGACATTTTTAATGACAGCGAAGAAGTACACGGCTATGGTAAAAGACATTCGGGACCTATACACACTATAGTCTATACTACTACTGTCTACACTATATCGCTTTCAGTGGCTAAGTTGTTTGCAACAAAAATCTATACTATATGAATGTAGCAAAAGTTTTTAAAGCACAAGCAAACTCTCCAATTTTATTAATTTGTATAAATGTTTTTTTTAAGATAAATAATCATAAAAAATGAAAAAAATAAACTCGATACCTGGTTAGCTAATAAGCATTCCTATAGGCGTATTGTTAGGAATTCCACGGATTCGTCTCCTAGCTTCGAATTCCGATCAGCTCAACTCAGTGGTACCAATCCTAAGGCTTAGAATGCCTTAAATTGAAGCTAAAAACCACCTAAATCATATTAATAGCATTTAAGAAAAAAATGCATTATATCGGTACATTCGCTTAGGTGCTGCGATGCTACAGGCAAACACGCCTAATTTAAAAAAAAACTAACCTTTTTCTGTCTTACGATTAAACGTTTGTATATACTTTTTTGTAGTCGAAGGTTTACACAATGCTAGTAATTAACAGTCGGAAAGATTATTACATTGTATTACTACTTAATATCCTACTTTGTATTCAGTTCGTCGTTCTTTATGGCCTCAAACACCTGTACCCCAAGCACGGACATCTTGCGTTTTCGAAAAGATAATTCGCAATCGAAACAACAGTGAATTAAGGCGAAAACAAATTTGGATATGGATTTCAAATTGGATATCAAGTAGACTTAAATCAAACATTAACACGGAAACATGAACGTTTGACAATATCCGCACCACAGTTTAAATTGTTGAAATCGATACGTTCATACATTAGAGAACTTATGCACAAATTTTGTAGAGGAACTAGGTACTTGTGTATCTATCGAAATGTGTTTATTCGATAGCACATTAGGTTTAACATAAGTAAAAAATATGGAATTATATAAATAAAAGATATCACAAAATAAAGAAGGTTATTACCTAATAAGTTTTCGATAACAACTAAAAAGGTTTTATTTTACATAACTAAATAAATATATATAACATATATATCAACCTACCCAAAAAATCTTAAAAATATGAGAACATTAAGAATTAATAGTGAAAGAATTTGTAACGGAGTTTTTAAAACTTTAACCCCTTCTGTTGCATCAATGTTGAATCAAATTTTTAAGGTCTGCATTTTAGTTCCAGCGAGACTTTAATTCCAACGGACAGAACGATATATTATTCTACTCCCAACACAACATTATTATATATAACTAGCGATAGTCTAATATATGTACGTTGGACCATAATTTAGAAAGAAATAATAGTCACTGTCTCCTTAATATCCAAATATTGCACAATAAAAATGAAGTATTGGAAAAATAAAAATTAATAAGACTAAAATAAGTGTCAAAAAATACAAGCTGTAAATAAGTTGTGTAAATAATATATATTAAAATGAGAAAATTTCAGTTATTTACCTCTAATGGGCGAATAATATAATACAATAACTGATTATAGTTCTCGAATGTTCACCTGTTTTTCTAATTGGTATTTTCTCCATCCTAGTTTATCAATAACATTTTACTTGTCAGAGATGTACCTTATGTATGTATTTGAAATCAAATGCTAATATAAAAATAAATATATCCCGAAGTTGTATTTCCTGCAACATACCTTAGTCATTATATTATAATGAGTATATTAAGTTACATATCGAGTAACTATTCGATGCTACTCGTAGTTAATGATAGGGACACAGACTCGTGTATCGGAACTTGCGGGATTGATTGTGGAACGTTTAAACATTAAAGACTTCTGTTTGATTAATGTTGAAGCAAATGGTGTAATTACAGTCTGGCGTGCCGCGGTGAAGTGCATAAAGTGAAGTGAGGACAAAGGATCTTAGTTCAAGTGTTTATCCCCGCCGGATGCGATGTTAAATGATAATACTTACTACCCCCGACATTACACTATTACATCTAGCTATTTTGCTAGTGTTTGCACATGTTTACAGATAACTACCTTTCCGCTCGCGGCTTCGCCCGCGTGAATTATTTTAATAACACGGACAACTTTCAAAGAGTTTTTTTCCGACTTATAATAATTATTGTGTAAAAACATACCCTCTTTTAACGTAGTCGGTTAAAAAGTAGCCCATGTCCTTGCCCAAGGTCAACTCTATCTCTGTACTAAATTTCATCGAAATCGTTTCAGTGGTTTAGGCGCGAAAGCGTAACATACAGGCAGACAGACAGAGGCAGAGAGACATTTATAATATTAGTACGGATTTATGAAGTAAAAATGAATTTAAGTATTAAATATATCAAATATTTTTTTTCTTACACAAGAATTAGCTTACAGTTCTTCAGTATATAAAACTACGAGTAGAAAATATTCATAATGAAATCGAGCTATTAATTTTTCAATTTAAATCACGATATTGGAAAATTAACAGCTCAAAACTCAGCTCAGCAGTTTTAAAACCCTATCCACGAAGAGGGTTTTGGAATAACGCCACTCAGGAGGAATAAAAACACCCGAGCGCATCCTAACCCTGCAGGTCGATATTTAATTATCTTTTAAAAATTCCTCATGCATTTTACGCTTCACTTGAATTAACCCTGGGGCGATCGTAAACCAATAGTATTACACACAGCTCGTTTTTTTCACTCTAAAATTTTCGGATTCGCAAATTTTTGATGCAATTAATGTCTCTGATTGGATTAAAAATTGGATTCCATACTCTCAAGTCAAGCTATTTTAATTGCTATCGCTTTCCCTTCGTATTGCGAAATCGACCCCTTTTATATGTGGACGCTAAAAAATATTTAATATTACCCGACTTGGGATTTTCACAAATGATAAATTTATTTTACCGTTATAGCAAAATCGAGTATACGTGAGTTGATTTTTAGTAATTTTTAACCCCCTCATCTCCCTTTTCAGTAAAAGTAAGCAAAGCTGTTACTACCCCTCATAAGCTTACGTAAGCATTTTCACAAAATTTAACATAAAACCTACAAAAGGAATAAATAGAAGTAATTGACAAATATTGCTTACGTCCTCATGTCATCAAAAGTAAGCAACATTATGAGCCCCCCAACTGTTTGAACTAGGTTTAACTATAGCTGGCCCAGGACAGTTGATCTCGGAGCTCAACCCTTGCCCATGATGTGAACACTCCCAAGGTGCTCATGAAAGACCATTGGTATGTACCGACCTTTATTGATCAGTGTCGTACGTACACTAAGTCTAATAATTCAGGATTGAGAACTCACTATGTGGTGTTGGTAAATTGTTATATGCAATATAACTAAGCTAAATGCTTGCGTAATTTAAATTTAACCAACGCCATCTAGTTTTTCAAAATGTATCAAAAGCGTCATTAACACCAACCCCCTTTGGTGCTTACGAAATACTTGAATGACCCCATACTAAAAACCATATATAACTAACAAGAGAGCATCACTATGATTTTGCGATTCTTACAGACTTTGGTCCGGGTCCTCCGTGTACAACAGAACATCTGTTTTCCAGGAAACTCGGTAGAGGTGAGAACAGGTTAACTCGGCCATTACTAACAAGGTTAGTGGTAGAATGCTGTACAAAAATCGCCAGGTTAGGGATCCTATCCCTTCCGCCCTTCCGCGTCCCTTCCGCGTGTTCAGGTTCAGAGGGTAGGGTAGCCGGTAGACCTGCACATAAGGCCCAAAAGCCTATTCATAGAAGAGCGACGTACCTACAATTTCTATTTTTAAATTAGAAACACATGTACTTTTTCATTGAAACTATACTATTATTGAAACTATATAAATTTATAATTGAAAACTATTTTTTAAATAGCCAACCGGTTTCACCTTTTACAGCATCATCAGGGCTAAAACTTAAGTTACTAACCTAACCTTACTAAGTTATATGTGAAAAAGTACATGTGTTTCTAATTTAAAAATATGAATACGTAGAAGTTTCACCAAGCGCCAACGATGAACAATATAGAATACAATATCTATGGTGTTTATAAGCCACACTTGATATTAGAAGAGCTTTTTCGCTGTCTTATCCCATAAAAAAGAATCCATCATTCGTGAATCTGATTCGCACTCGGCGGGTTTTTTTAATGATTGCTAAGGTATTATTTAGTATGATATATTAGTGCCATAACCATTCGTAATCGCACAGTAACTGCATACAAAACAACAAAACCGTACCGACGACTATTGACCTTGTTTGTTTTTCGTCTCCACATATTAAACGTTTCGCAATTAATAAATATTCTGGCCACGACGTCTTAATATGATCCTTGTAACAATACGACCAATAAATTTTCCTCAATCATTTCGAATATAATTTCTATTGTTCGGGGTAGAGTTCTCTAAATAAGCCTGAAGTTTGTAGCGCATTAAGGAACGATTTATATGAGAGTGGCTATTATTAAATCCATGTGATATTATAATAGCATAAGTTTCTGAGTGTGTGTCTGATACTCTTTAACACAAAAACTGATTTTTGAGTAATAGCTTACATAACTTCTTATAATAAAATGGGATAGCTAAATGTGTTGCTAAGCTCAAAACTCGAGAACGACTGAACTGATTTCGCTAATTCTTTTTTTAATTAAGAAATATCTTGAAGTACTAGAATGGTTCTTGCCGAGAGAAAAATTCAAAAAATAGCCTGAAAAAGTCTAAAAACCACACTTTTCTGTATTCCCACAAAAAGATTCGTAATAATACCTGAAAGTCAAATTAAACTTTAATACTATATACCATAAGGTATTAAGTTTTAGAAGAGGTGTTCCGGAAGTCAAAAGTCAAATTTAAAAAAATGTTCTAGGTTTTTTGAGTTTGACATTTCAAAACGTGCAAAACGACACGATCGAGTCGAGACGATAGTGCACATTTTCACCCCCCTGATATGGTTTCCGTCAGAGTTAGGTGTAAATAGTCGGTGTTTCTGTGTCAGGGTTCTTTATAAAATGTATTTCGGTATTTGTGTTTGATCTCCAAACCTTCACCTCTGTTTGTCGACTGGGACAAAATTAGGTTATATGTTAAAACAGATAAATACTTATAATTAGAAATATCTAGATACTTCTGGATGAAATTTTAAACTTTTTCAAATTTAATGATAACTAAAATAACCATTAAATATTACAACATAAATATTGACACAAAAGTATACGCTCGGGGTAAAAATAGAAAAATCTTAAAACTCAGTCAAAATGTGCTTTCTGGGACCAAACCAAGGAACTATTGAAGAGCATTTGTATCATTTTAATATGCTACCCAATAAAAATTACAACATCACGATGTAGGATTTACCAGAACTTGTATGACTTGCACCAATGTACGAATATGGTTTTAGCATTATATATTCACAAGAGTGTATCTCTTGAATTTTTTATTTTAACTCTGCAAATTCTTTCATATATTTTATTTTGTTGATGTATAACAGAACTTGTTTGACGTTGCTGCGATCTGCGATGTAATTAAAATGGTTTTCACAGTGCACATCCGGTCATACCAGCATCTCTATTCATTTAATGATTGTATTGTTTGTATGACATGTGTTTGGGTGTTTACTAGGAAACCTAACAGCAGCAGCACCGTCCATAATTACATTTTGTAGTTATATTGAATAATCGATCTTTGATCATTAACGAAACATGTGAAAGTCGTTTATTAAATAAGACAGTAAAACTGCACAAAACCGACTTAAATTTCAATATCTGATAATAATATAAAAATTTATTAATCGCCACTGTGGTCTTCGCTGTATTTGCACTTATTCTAACAGCAGATCTCATAAGAAAATGAAAAAAACTAAAAAACATAAAATTTAAATATCATTTTTAATATTTAAAATATAAATTTATATTTTAATACGATGCAAATTATATTTTATTAAAATAAAATTAATGTTATTAATTTTTAATTGTAGAGCTATTCATTCTAAAGAAATAAGATTTTTTTCCAAAGGAATTATTTACTGACATTTTATTAGATTAAATACGTTACAATAAACTAAAACAATAAAATACGATAGTGCAGGAAAATGCAATTGCACTTTGACAATGGTATGAGAGCCGCCAGTAATTACTTGAAAGCTTGCTAAAGGCACTATCGGCAGATTAACCAACACTACCTCTGTCAAAGACCTTCAAAGATCAGACACCCGGCTGCTGTTACAATTATTAACATCATAGCAAAGGATATTAATATCAAAGCTAGAATTCGCCAAAACTCCAATACTAAACAAAACATGTATTCAGAGAAATTAATATTCCCAGTTAGTATTAATATTTTTGAACTCTATCTCCATCTAGATCATTTTTCGTTTTGTTTAGCGCGTTTAATCTGGACTAATGGTTGGCCAGCTACAGATTTCCAGGGACAAGTTTCTGCACGTACTCGTAAACTGTTTCAAAACAAAACCGCAGCTCGGAAGTACTAGTAGGAAATGATTGAACAAATTTGTACCTGTCTATATATATTAGTAGAAACGCTACAAGTTCTATATTAAACTTAGGCCAGGGAGAAGGATTTTCACAGACATTATCAGAGTATATTCGCGATAAATTAAGAAATCACTGAATGGGTTGTGAAATAAAATATGTGGTTGATAAAATTAATAATATTTGGTATCAACGTTCTTGACCTCGGAGAACAGGTAAGTTGCCACAATGTTGCAGCACCCCTCACTCTGTAAGGGTACGGTTGAGGGACATATGAAAGCGAAAAGTTTCCGTTAAGTGTTACAATGTAGTGATGGGGATCTATTTAAATTTACTTGCAGAAGAAAAAATACAAAATACAGGTTTAATAAGCTTGGAGTAGGTATCTAAAATATTTTTGATTATTTTTTTTATTTTTTTGTATGGACATAAACCAACCTAATAGAAAGCATAAGTGGGTTTAAGGATGTATGTTAATTTATTGTTTAATCAATCAGGTCAAAGTGAAAACAGGTAACCTTTCACCCAAACAACATATAAGACAAGAACGAAAATATTTTTCCTACAATCTTCAGACTAATAGGTGATTCAAGCTTAATAGCCAATCAAAATTCAAACACACAATTATGACATCACATTGTCTGTACAAAGATTTTATTAGTATCTAAAACGTACTTAACTATTGAAATGACGCCGCCTGATTGGAAAGTGGTTCATTAACGCGGGGTATTGGATGGTTGAACTTGGCATTCAATTACGTGCAAAACGCGAATGACCGATCCAGTTGTTTCATACATCATTGGTTCATGCAAGTGTCAACCTTGACATTTGCGTAGAAGTGCACGTGCTAGAAATTTACCAAGCCATGAAGAATGTCGTTTCACATTTATTTTTTGACGCCAAAATAGGAATGTAACAATTTTGGAACATTTCAAATTGATCTGAGAAAAATCTTAAGATCAATTTGAAATCTTTCAGAAAATGGTAAAAATCGGGCTCGCACTTGGCCGTTTTTTTAAATTTATTTGTACATAATAGGTTTTTTTACAATAAATTTGTTTTCAATGTAATAATAACTTGTTATAACAAGTCTTACGTACAAAATAAATAAAAAAATCTTGATCTTACATATCTCAAGTAAAAATAAATTATTAATACCGTCAAGCATATATCCCCAACAAGCATCCCCAATGTATATACTTGTGCACCCACGATTAACCGACGATATTATTATTTTTACACACGTTTAACGTTATATTTTTAGATAAAGTGGAAAAAATCATTAATCTGATTTTTTTAAAACAAATTAATACAAAGACATACAACTTCACGCCAGGTCCCTTGCACGGTAGGCAGAGAGTATCGTGTACCAAGTGTCACGACCCCTGCATATGATATGAAACGAAATGAAATTTATTTATTTGCCGGATTTGTGTGTTAAAAGTTGTTACAAAATAAAAGTTTTTAATTATACCAACATATACCACAATGTGGTGTGCAAATATTTTAAAACATAATTTATATTTATTTACTAAACAATATATTATATAGTGGTTTTATTATCTATAGGTACACATTATTTTACACGACTTATTTTAACCCTGTCTACCATAAACTACCATATTAATACCATATCATACTTAAATACTTACATAAATATATACCAGAATAAATTTAATAAACACAATACTTGATTAGAATCTTCAATAGCTCAAATAATAACGAAGTACAGTTTCAAATACTAACTAAGATGAAATCTTTCTTGATTTATAAAATTGTAAAATGAAAAGTATAATGTTTTCAGTGTTTATCAAATTGAGTTTATACTTGTGTCGCTTAAAGATATCGAAACACACTTAGGAATATATGTTACAATATGGGAAATAGCATTTTATCTGGCATATGTTGTTTGAATCCTTATTCCAGAGTGACAAATCAAAAAACAAAGGGGTCAGTTTTTAATAATTAATTTATTTTCAGATCTATTTCACAAGGACTTCTTTAAATGTAGACTCAATAATAATATGATATGTGCCTACCATAAAATAAGTGATGTTGTTTGGTCCGATCTAGTTCTTTCATACGTCTACGATTTATACATTCGTGAACTATAACGTTTACAGAGAAATAGTGTGGACAGACTTTTAGTTGGTGTGTAGAGTGTTATCAATATTTTTCAATTTAATCTCGGATAATTTCTGAAATTAATAAACCAATTTTGATACTGGATGACGGGTGTTATATTAATGACTATTGTTAGACAGTTTTTATTTTGTAAACCGAATTTTTAATAACAAAAAAAAAAAAACTACGGACAACATAAAAAATAGTTTTCTTAGCATAAGTTCTTCCTTATACATTTATATTTTGAAATTTGGCTCGTTTCGAAATGTAAGTTAACTTCAATTATACTCAATTTGGATAGTTATTTATGAAATATTAAATTCACAGAGGGAAACTGTAAAATAGTTTTTGGTGATATAGTAATAATTTAAAAAATATATCGTCATAGGGGTAAACTGTGAAATAGTTTTTGATAAATTAGTAATAATAAAAAATCATAGGGGTAAACTGTGAAATAGTTTTTGATAAATTAGTAATATTAAAAAAATATCATCATACCGCTGTCCCCGAAATGGTAGACATATGACCGTGGGTACATAAGCACCCACGATTAGCTCATGACGACATGACAATAAGTCATCTATACAAAAAAATAAAATTGGAGTGTCTGTATGTAATATTAAAATAACAACTTTCTACTATATTATGCATATGTTTATTGCAAGTTGCAATGCAAGGTATGTAACCTTGTAAATAACAAAATTATATTTTTTAGAATTTTCGTCTGTCCGTCAGTCTATACCCGCTAATTTCTTAAACGGCTGCACCAATTTTAACGAGACTTTCACTGGCAAACAGATGATGTAATAAAAAATAGCTTAGGTTACTTTTGTATAGAAATGTATAAATTAATATAATTAAAAAAACGTGACGTAGGTGCGGACACAGCTAGTATTAATATAAATATTTTATTTATTTTTTAAAAGCTTTTATTTAACTTGCATTGTATGTATGTAAGTCTCTATGTTCGGGTGGAATCTTAGAATTTAATTTTGAAGTAGGTGTCTTCACCCGATTAAGCTAAAATTTTGTATACACGTTTAGTTTGGATGAATGCAGATAAGGTACGTGATAATCTTCTAAATATAATATGACGGACCAACCAAGATGGCGGAATAGTTGTTTTTAAAACACTTCTCCAATATGGATATCAAATGAAAGGGCTTGTTGAGAGCAACTCGAAAAATAATAAAAACTTTTTTTGTCTTTCAACTTATATATATTGGCACACTACAAAACGGTAGTACATAGGTATAACTGTTTGTGATAAATTCTTAACATATGTTTTCAAAATATAATTTTTGTGCTAGCTTTACCATGTTTACTAGGTGGTGGACGAGCACAGGGTTTATTGTCACCAACACCGTGACACTGACTAGGTGGTAGAGTCTTGCAACGACTCGCCCGGATTGGTACCACCGCCTTA
>DVZL01001659.1:0-17067 GCA_018236625.1 Lasaia peninsularis
TTTGGTATCGATCCAGTAACACCCCCTGCTATTTATTTTTTCAATATTTTCAATGTACAGAATTGACCCTTCTACAGGTTTGTTATATATATAGATATCAAATAAGTAAATCGCACCTTTAACATTGTATTTACGTAAACAAATGCATTTGTTTGTCTCTCTATAAACGTCTGGACTCATCCGAATGTAAATCCGCTGGTACTTTTATACACATACATATGTTTACGCCAGGTCCCTCGCGGGATAGGCAGAGAGTATCAAGTGTCACGATCCCTTCATACTTGCCTAGCTTTTCACAATTATACAAACACGCCGGTTTTGGAGACTCTTGACACCACTCTCGGATCCTTCCTTTTAATAATTATAGAAAATACCTTCCTGAAAAAAAAGTTTTCTTTCTTTTGTTTGAATTATAAAAAATACCTACATTATTAACCACCGTTCTGAATCGAATAACAAGTGCAATTATTTTTTCCCGCGTTAGCCCGAGTCCTCTGAGTAGAATAGACCAACTGCCTTTTTAAGAGGCGAGAGGCGAGCATAGGTTATCAAGGTATTTGCGACTGGACCACCGGTGGTAGAATGCTGTGTAGGGACACCGTCTTACCCAGTGATGGATTTACGCATAGGCCCGTGAGGCCCGGGCCTAGGGCGGCACGATTTGGAGGGCGGCAATATTTTCAAAAAGATAACATATAGAGCTAAAATATATACTGTTTTTTTTTTAAATCACCTCTGATGTTTTTTTTTGTTAATTTATAGAAAATTTTCTATAGACTATAATTTATTTTCCTGTTGAATTCTCAATTTTTAGGTGCCATACTTAATGCTTATATTTAATAAATAAATTATACCCTAGTCTTTATCGATTAATGATATTAAAAAGAAACAGTGAAATTAATAACCATCAAGGCTTCAAGGCATTTATTTGAAATTTAAAACATATTTTTGTTCACAAAAGTATTTTTTTATTCAAATTCTTTAAATTTCATATTCGATTTTTTAAGAAATAGTTATTTGTACTGCTTCATAATTGTATTTCAATAAAAAATATATATTTTGATAACAATTTGTGAATCAGAATCTATAGAATTTAGTTCGAAAAAAAGGGCGGCGTATCAGACCGGGCCTAGGGCGGCGTATCAGACCGGGCCTAGGGCGGCGTATCCGACCGGGCCGAGGGCAGCAGTGAGCCTAGAGCAGCTACTGGCCTTACCTGTTCCTGCCGCCATAATGACAATGTCGTGTCCCGGTCCGGAGGGTAGGGTAGCCGATACACTTGCACACAAGGTCTAACAGCCCCACCACAGGGCAGCGGCGCACCGACAACATCTATGGTGTCTATAGGCCACTGTTGTCTCTTACCATCAGGAGAGCCTTGTGACTGTTCGCTGTTTTATTCCATAAAAAAATATCTTATAGGTACGATTCGATTGTACAAACCCTTCAGGGGATGGTATGTTATCGTGATACGACTAACGATAGGTATACGAGTACCTAAGTAGATGTTTATGTAATCATTAGAGGTTATATCAATTCGTATAGTAGGTATTCCCAGAGATATCCGATGTTAGGACACGCGTCGGTACTAGCCTGTCGGTGCTCCTCTGTAGTGAGCAGTAAGTAACAAAGCTAAGTAAAAAGCTTCAGGAGGGTTTTATTTAAAGTTAGTGAGTAGTCGACTTTCGAATGAGAATTTACGTTAAACTTGGTGTGAAGCCAGTGATACATTTCATACAATCGGCTGTCGTGTTGTGTGCAACCCATTACTTCTTTGTTATGATTAAATACTGTGCTACAGATTGATGGGTAAAATAATTGTGGTAGCCAAACTGGATAACGACGGCGAAAGTGCACCTGTAACATCAATAGTGTCTTGGCTAAGAATAAACACATACGATGATCGTAAAACTGGTGCTTTCAAGCGAGTGGCCCATTTATTTACTTTGCTCCCATGAAAATAAAATGTGATAGGTACAGCAACACGTAGGTAAGTGTAATATCGTAAACAGCCTTAGATCATTTAGTAAATGATCTAAGTAAACAGCTGATAAGCGATGGTACCTGCCACAGTTTACAGTTCGATGAGTCGCCAACTAAAGCGCGAAATTTCACGCGAAATTCATTTAAATAGTCAGGTATACCTACTTAATGGGCTGTGAAGACTGCCTACTATCCACAAATCTTTCTTTTTTGTAATTGTTTTGCGGTCTTTATATAAGAGTAAGATGTATTTACGCATCTCTCATAAACGGCTATCACGCTATGTAATCTGAGAAAATTCTGTGACTTTCATATCTTATTTAGATAAGTCGTCAGGGAAGCCTTTACAGAAAGTTTGCACTTTGGGAACGCTAAATAACCGCTTTATTAACACGTTATTCATTCTCCGTACATTAAAAAAGTATCTACATTTTAGTAGGTGCATGGTCTATATGTATAGGTACATCTAGCTGGCATAATTAAAGAAGAGGCCAAAAATTCTAGTAGGTAAGTAGGTATCTTCTATTTATAAAGATGCACAACGCTGACATCATCTAAATCTATAGGCAGCGATCGCTATTTAAACCCAACTGCCCAGGACACAGAAAGGATTCAAGTTTAACCTAGTTCAATATTCTAAAATAGCGATGTAGCTTGAGAAAATGTTGAAATTAACGAGTTTTTGTTTATAGGTACTTAATTTGATGGGTCGGTGAAATTTAATTTATTCGAAAATCAAGAACGTTACATGAAGCCCTCTCTCATCTTTTAACAATTTATATCTATGGATGAATAATAAATAATAACACACTACTAATGCTAAAAATATATTTACCTACGCATTAAATGAAAATCAATATAAATAATAAAACCATGTGTTTTTATAACTGAACTCACTCGAACCTAGACTCTAGTAAGATATAGAAAACGTATAGAAAAACAAAAATGTTTTTGGTTAAATTTTAAAACTAAATTCTAAATTTTTCGTTCGTAAACTTAATATTTTAACACTAGGTACGAACCTCAAATTTTATAAATTTGGCATTTTAATTATTTATTACCTATATTTAATACATAAATGTAATACATAATACTAATTATAAAAACTCAGTGTAAATCAAATGTTGTGATTGTATAAATTTATTTCATTTTTTAAATTATGAATGTTAGAAAAAAAATTTACATGTAACATTATTACGTGGAAACTAACGCCATCTGTTTGCAGAATAAGGTAGTAACGGTCGACGGCATCAAAGTGAAGCTTCAAATTTGGGACACAGCGGGCCAAGAGCGTTTCCGTAGCGTGACGCACGCATATTACAGAGACGCGCATGGTACGTAAACAAAACATTATCATTTTCAATTATTATATTTACAGTAATTTAGACATTACCTTAAATTACATAATTTTAAAACAGTACAAGTGCAAAATACCGACTATTATTACATTATAATATTGTGATTTAAATATTTTTTGTTTTTGTATCAGCCATTAAATACATATATAAATGAAAGCTGTGAAGTAGTTAGTACCTACATACACAAGCAAGAATTTTCGAAATTCACTTTAAATTGACGGAATACATTTTTTAAATAGCGTAATGAACGTGGATAAAATAATACATTATTTGTGAAAACAGTTAAAATGGTGCCAGTAACGCCATCTTTGATTAGTGATACGTACTATAATAATAAACCATTTATTTCAAACCACTTTTAAAAATTTGGGCTTGTCATTGTCAATGTTTATATTATGAATTCATTAGCTTTTGCCCGCGGCTATTGTGTCCTATTGTAGTTAATTAATTCATACAAAATTAATCAATCTTTAGTGGATGCCGACGTCTTTAGAAGTTGTGTGTAAAATTTCAAATTTCTTTTGCTTTTATATGTATACTAAATGTACCTATACCTATATTATGAACAATGTTTTATAACTATCCTCAATCTATGAGCGCTTCGCCCTTGTAGTTAGCCCTTCCGCGGAAACACGTTGAAATGACAGGATAAAAATAGCCCTAAGTAGTTTTTCAATCCAAGGTCTAATTCGTTTGTATAGGTATATAATTCATTAAAATCGCTTACTTAATCAGTTTTGTGAAAACTTGAAAATTAAATATTTTCTTATCTGTGAAAGTATACCTATTAAAATTTTTGAAACAAATGTTATAGACGAATAAAATGGGGTAGTTAACAGAAAGCATTTTTAGAATTTTTGTCCGTCTATCTTTCTGTAACGCTACTGTGATTCACACCAAAACAACTAAATCGATCATGACCAAATTTGACTAGCGAATAGGTAAGTACCTACTCCAATTTTTTCGTGGAAGCTCATAAACTACCTACTTTTTATTCCATTACCTAAGTGGATTCTGAGGGAGAGGCGGTAAAGACAGAGTGAAAAGTTATAAGTAAAAAAATAGGTATGTTGCGTTTGATAAATACGGTGTCCTCCCAGTCACCCTGTTTGAAGACAACGGATATTTGAAGGTCGAATTGTTGCTCGCAACAAATTGTGAAACCGGATCTCGTTATCCTCCTACCTGCTGCACCTGGCTGTGTTACGAAATAAGGTGATCGTGTGTTTTGGAACTTACCGTGACACCATACAGCAGTATTATTAAAACATCAAAATAAAAATGATATGGAGGTACCTATATGATGTTTAGGATAAGGAGTTAAATAGACTGGAACAAATCATGTCTCAATATAGGTATGCGCCAAATTTTCAAAACGCCGTTACGACTTCAGAATACCTGGAAAAATCGTTCTCTCGATGTTATCGATGTTTTTGGACATTGATACAATGATTTACTATCTGGTGACCCACTAGTTCCATAGCATCGTCTTTAAAAAATATATCTAACTTTGGCAATGATAATAACGCTGGGAAGTCTGGTCAATCAACTGATACAGTTACAGGCAGTGCAAGTGTTGCACCTCGAAACGATGCTTCTATATTAACGAATACCTTACCTAATATATTAGACCTTGAAAGAGGACACTACGGGTACCTATTTATCTTTACGTTCCCGCCGATAATACAAAATGAACCGTATTAATAAGGGATCTTATTTAGAAACGGAGATAACTTCGTAACTCGAATGAATCTAGTATTTGTCGACAGCCCTGCTCCTCCTATACGACGTCACGAACAAGACCAGTTTCGACAACATCCGGGCTTGGCTCGGCGAGATACGAGAGTACGCGCAGGACGACGTTGTCATAATGCTCTTAGGTAGGAACTTTATCTACTTCTATTTGTTTATTTCTGAAACTAAGTGAGCTGATGAAATTCACAGTGTACTGGATCAAATGTTACTGGCTCGGGTATTTAACACGATCACTGCTGCTCACGGTTATATTGTCCTACGCATACTTTGCACCGTGTGCGTAGAGAAAATTAGCGTTCTCTCCCTCACTGCGGAAGCAATTTCTCAGTGATTATTTTGAACTAGAAAGAGATGACTATACCATTATATTTGTATTTTAATAGTTAACTTCAAAATAAATTAAAACAATCGTAGGATAATATGACCAAATGAAAAACAGTCAATCTAGTGCGGTGAGAGGTCAATAGCACCCTACACCGCCCGTAACCCACACCCGCACTGAACGATACTGAACGTCATTTTATTGTTAGTGTTGTTCCAGGCCGCGTCTGAGTAAGTTGATTTCAATTTTAACTTTGCGTCTGAATTAATTCTTCGTCTAGTGTTTTAATTTTAAGTGAATATTTAATTTTGTGTTGAGAGTGTCAAGAAAAAGTGAAAAGAAATTGGATTTTTATGATGAAAATAACAGTAATTCGCAAAACGATGAGATACTAGCAAGGTAAAATTAGAAAAAAAAATAGAAAATATTAATGTAAAACCAGCACCTGGAAGCTTACCCGTCAGTAAGGATAATTCTGATTGCGGTAGTGAATTTAAAATATATTATTAGCATAAAAATGGAGAATATTCATAATCAATCAAATCTGCCTTTAAAACTTATAATTAACCGGCTTTTACTTTTTTATAATCAATAAAAGAAATTCAACACTTATATCGACTTATTTTATTTCTCATCACTAAAATGGTTATCGAAAGACAGTTAATTAAAACTAACAGTATCTGTGGGACAATATGACCCCATGCTCTGATAAAAAGATATCTTAGGGTTTATATGACCCCACAACGCACTAGCTGAAACTCACCCGCAAACAGTGCCGCAGCAATCGTGTTAACCTGAATAACTATAACACTTCGTTACTTACTTCGTATAATCAACGTTAATCTCATTTAAAGTATGACTTGATAAAAAAGTTAAATCTATACTTCTATACTAATATTGTGAAGAGGAAATCTTTGTAAGTAAATCTTTGAAAGTATTTTTTGAATTTTTGTATGTTTGTATTGAATAGGCTCAAAAACTTCTGGACCGATTTCAAAATTTATTTTACTATTACTTAGAGGGAATCTTCCGAATCCGTATAGGCTATATTTTATCCCGGTAAATAGATAGGAATTTTCGTGGTAGTGAAAATTGTGGAGTAAATCGACGAAAAAACTACCATACGTTAACGATTCTCGCGAACGCTGCCTAAATGGTTAGAGATGTATAGTTGACTTCTATAGAAAAGTTGCAGGACTCAATAATGAACTACAAAAAAGTCCGCGATAAAATTTTATATTTATATTTTAGCCATTATAACCACTTTTCCATAGAATAAAAGTAATTAAAATTATTAGTCTATGTTATCGTCAAATACTAATCCTTATCCAAGTAAACTATTTATTGAGCAAGATTATTTCAATAGCTATAAATTACTTTATATTTTATTCCAATCGGACAATCCATTCAAAAGATATTCCGAGTTTAAAATTATTGTATTTGGTATTAAAATGAATGATGGCCGTCGGCCGATATGTGTCGCACGACTCGCTAGGCGAAACCGCAGGGGAGGGGGTGCACATCTATGAAGCAGGTTGCCGCGCGGCTTATGTTTGTTTTATAATACATATTATGTATTATAAAAATAAATTATGTATTTTAAAACAAAATCACTTTCTCTGTCTATGTATGCTTAAATCTTTAAAACTAAGCAACGGATTTTTATGTGGTTTCTTTTAATAGATGGAGTGATTCAAGAGAAAGGTTTTATGTATAATAGTATACCCGTGCGAAGCCGGGGCGGGTCTAGTCATCTAATATAGAAACGGGAATAGTTTACGACGGAGACTAGCGTACTGTAATTGTGGTGATCCTCTAGCAGGATTTTATGATTGAAGCTTTTCCAGAACATTCGTTAGAATATGAAAAGTCGTACCTTATCAAACAAATCGCCCATTTCTACAATCGAAATATGTACCAACAACGATTATTTTTTCAAATAAACACGAATTCTACAAATGTCAAATGACACTGTATTTTTTTTTGGCATGTAAGTATTTATTACCTGTGCTTGTTTGTTAGATATGCAACCTCTTTGAATATTTTCTGCAGCTTAGATACATCGTAGAAATATCGTGCTTTAAAAACTTCATTGAAATATTTGAATTATGTTTAAGGTATATTTTTCTCTTGTAAAAATTATTATAATTATTTCGGTTTTAGCATTGGATATGGGTCCAGCACTAATCTCCAAAGATAATCCAATAAAAGGTAATAAATATGTCCAATATGGAGTAGACAAAGTCCTTGTAAGAGTGAGACAGCTAGCCCCATTAGAATGAATAGATAACTGTTTTATATTGCGGACAGGTAGTCTGGCTTGCTTGCTTTCGAGTTTAGACCACACACCGATAAATCTAGGATAAGCATTTCATGAAGCTGAAGTGTCTGGAGATTACACTTTCAACAACGACCAGCCCCGAATATGTTTTATTGCTAACTCTTTCTAATTTGGCAAACCTGTTTCCGCAAGTTTTGCGGAGTTGACAAAGTTAAAACAAACAGCCTCTGTGAGAGTGAAATAGCTGGTCCTACGAGAATGAGTTTGATGTTAAACATTGTGGACCGCTGTTAGGAGTGTAATTTTCAGAGTTAAGTTAAAATGAAAACTACAAACTAAACTCATCTGTACCACTACGTAAATAAAAAAAAATTCAAAACCACCCTACGGAACTAGCGCCAGCGCCAGGATGATGATGATGACTCAGAGAGACCAAAATATACTCTACTAAGTAGATATATATTAAGCGGGGTTTTCAATTATTTTGAATATCTTTGAAAACGATTAGCAAATCACAGTCATCAAAAGATTAAAATATCGAATGTGAAAGAAATATATTATAATAATTCGAAAGTAATAGGTATCTTGTCTTTACATACATAACAGGTACCACAGTACCTAGTAATTTAGTATCATGAAATAAAAGCGATTATTATATGAAAATATTACATAATATAATAATAGCTTTTAGTTCAAATTACAATATAATCACCTTTGAATCATTGTACCTATGTTCCGTTGAAATACTAGACTATGATACCAGTCACCAGATGGTAATTGGTAGCCACGAGCGGTTAAATTGCGATTTGCGAGTAACGATGGTAAAACAGTAGGGCATAAATGACATAACAACTGAGAGATGGCGTTGCTATCGCCTAAATAAATGCGCGCTTTTGCGTGACTGTTTCACACAAGCTGATTTAATTTTGACAGCCCATGTTGAATGTTGCAGGTATATAATTAAAATAATAAAATAGTAGAAAATATTATGTACCAGTAACAAGGTATAGCATTTTTTAAACATTTATAAGCAATATACTTCATCTGACCGCAAAGAACAATTGTTTTCAATCAAAATGTGATTTTGTTTCGTATTCAATTTTTGCAATCCTGTATTATCATAAAAATCTTTTTTATGGACATTTCTGTCTGGGCCTCAATTAACTTGATTAATACTGCACTTAACTCAATCTTGTACCTTTTTCATCTCTATAACTTGATATTGTAGAAATTTAGTAGTTTTTTCAACAATCTTAGTATTATATAGAGTATGATTCTAGCAACACCGAGCTCTGCAGTAATTTATTGTGTTTTCAGAATTTTCTAAGCGCCATTGCTTTTTACTGATGTAACTATGAAATGATTTTAATCTATTTTCATCGGCAATTTTAAGTGATGTTTTAAGTTAATACTGGAGTGATTGTGTACTAAAACTATTGAACTTCTTAAAGTTTTGTGCTGGGCTTTGTCATGGCCGGTAAGTGCTGACTTTTAGCGCCCGCTAGTCAAGGGCGAAACCGGGATCGGAAATCGCAATAATTTGAAGATGTTTTATCGGTCGAACTCCGACGGTAAATGCAAAGTTCTTGTAATTAGTGTGGTTGATAGTGTTTATATTCTGTGACTAATACAGTGGGAAGTGTTTTCATTAGTACAAAGTAAAAGATTTAAGTCTTATATCTCTGTATTATTACGATTACGCTAGTTTCTATATAAAGGAAAGTTCTCGCAATGGTTTTGCTGTCATACTTTATAAATTCATTGATCTAAGATGCGACAAACACAACTGTTTGTGTGATCAGATGACTGCGATTGTTGATTGCAATTCGAAGGTCAGGCGGCTATAGCTAACAGATTTTTTTCTTTAACAAATGCGATTTAAACATTTCCAAGTTATCATTATTAAACACATACAAGGAATCCTATAGAAATGAGGTTGCTACCAGGTGAGATATTTTTTGTATGTACCCACTTCTTAAACCTGTTTTTTGGTAGAATTAACAGCCTATATTTTTAGAATCCATTCAATTTGAAAACATTAACCGTTATTGAGAGTTAGTTACTTTATATATTAGCATTTTTCCTCCGAATTCTGAGATCCATTGTAAATGGAAATCTTTTTTAGTTTAGATAGTGAAAATGCTTAGTTCAAACAAAGGTCATGTTTTGATAAACATTAACTGAATATAGACAAAACGATAAGCATGAATACAGAATTATCAATAAATGCATGAACTATGAGGTAATATTTGCACTTATTAAATCTTCAAAGTATTTCTCTTTTCTAACTATATTTATAGGACTCTTGTAGTTTTATTTAGGTTGTATACATTGCCATCAGGTTTTAAATAATTTGGTCAGCAGGAAACTTATTTGGTTAGTGAAATGTGCTAGGTTAAATTTGTTCTCATTAATATCATATTTGACTGTAAGGTAAACATTAAATAAATTTGAAATACATATTTTTCCTTACTAATCTATAATTTATCAATTAAATAATTCTTTCCCTGCAGGTTTCATATTTAAATAGGACTAAATTATAGATAGTTCCAATTTTTGTTAAAAATCTTATTAAGTAGTAGTTTCTGTTTCTTATTTAATATAATATGTTGATGTAATCAAATATTTACAGTGGCTGAACTTAAATTTGGTGGTTTTATTTTTATATTACAATGTGCTCTGTTTATTTAGTTATCATTTTGAAAGCTAATGCTGTTTAAATTTAACACATAAATAAAAAAAATTGAAATACATAAAATGTGGGCTTTTCTCAAAGCCTTCTCACTAATAAATAATATAAAAGGTAAAATGAGTCTAGATTCAAAACTTTTGTGCCCTTTCTATGTCAAAGATCGAAGTAAATTGTGAAATATGTCCCGAAAAGTACAAACGTTTAATATGTACAATGTGAGGTTAAGGTAGTTAACTGGCAAATATGACTGATACAAATGGAGTAAAGAAATTGAACAAAATTTTTTGATAGATTCATAAATGTTGTAACAATGTGATACAAAATACCCTATAAAAATGTTAATACAATTTGCATAGTTTACTCAGTTTTACTGGAACAGGGTTTGCACCTCAGTGAAAATAGTAATATATTTTTATTTTTTTGGGGTATGTTGTTCTGAGTTACTGGGGTTATTAAATATTGTGAATTTACTTGTTATAAGGTTTCATTTAATCTCTTTTTGATTTGACAGAGAGTTTTGTAACACCTGTATAAAACAAATTTGGAATAGTTACACCATTTATAACTCGAGAACAGTTGGGCCAATATCTATTATTTTTATGTTTTTACATTTTTCTTTGTCTGAAATAGAAATAAATTAATTTTTTAAATTAAATCAATATAATATTCACAAAGTGGAGGAGGAGGGATGGGACAGGCGGTATGAATTTACTGGGACAGCTAGTTTTTAAATAAATTAAATTCAGTGATAAATAATGAAACAGAATGTTTAAAAGTTGAGCAAAATATCTTACATGAGATATAAATAACATTTGATTTATAGTACAGCTGTTAACCGTGGGTGTAGATGTTAATTAGAATTTTCATCTATTCTTACTTTCCAGCAAGTGAGATTTATTAAAGAAAATTATTATTGATGACATCTTTACCATCTGAAATATTTTACTTTAATTTTTAATTGTTTATCTTAAAAAACTTCAAGTTTCCTGATGAAAACTATAAATGGTATAATGTTACTACTTTTATAATTTAAAATTAATAAATAAAATTGTTAAATAATGGCTTACAAAGCTTTTCTATAGATATATTACATAAAGTCAGGATAATTACATTAATACACCATTCAACTTAAGAATGCCTGTACCAACTTAAATGACATATTTAGCATATTTTTAACAATTACAAGATCTTAAAATAGCATAGTACCTTAAAATTTTGAAAAAATATTAACTACTAAAAATTAAAAAGAATTAGTATGGTTTGCAGTTGTCAGTGTAAATAAGACAATATAAAACTTATAAAATCAATTTACAAAAGTACCTATTACAATTTAAACTTATTAATTTAGAATCAGTTGATATATTATGCTTCTCCAACACAGTCTTAGGCTTTCAAAATCATCATTCCAAGCTATTTTTGTTGCCAAAGAAGGTAAAACTCTTTTTTTATTCAACAGTTATCATTTACTTATCTTTTACTTGTTTAAATACAACATGTATATAAAATTAACCGGTCTTTAACATTAGCATAAAACATTGAAATACTATCATACTGGAAAAGCCACCGACAATTACTAAATTAGTCTTGATCAGTAATTATCAAAACTGCTATTTACAGATAGCTCCTTAGTTGTAGTTATATTCAAATTTTAAGGATATGTTTACCTAGTAGACTTAAGTTTTTTCTTAATGATGGCTTCCATTTGCTACTTGGCAACTGATTTTACCGATGTCAAAGTGAAAATGGAATTACACTAACGTGAATTTGATTTGTTGTATTGAATTAGGTGGTTGAGTTATCTAAAATAGAAATAAACCCCCACTACATTAATTTCACAGTTTAACATTGTACTTTTTATATATCATAAGGAATTTTATTATTGTGGAATTAAATGTAGTTTGCAAACATTTCACACTAGAGGGTTTTGGTATTTCTTTTGGTAATAAATCATACCATGATATATGATTATTAGAGTAGTTAAAAATTATGTGATCTACTGTACCTTTTTCACCGCAGCCACAAAGAGGAGAGTCTCTTACATTATTTTTGTGAAGGAATGCAGGAGTACATATGTGACTAAGCCGTAAAGACTTACACATAAGATCTAATATCTTAGCTACAAGATGAGTATGCATCCATTACATCTAGTAAGTCAATTGTCAATAAAATTTATACATATAAATAACAGTATAATAATTTTCCCTTTTTGCTTATTCAATAACATAGCCTATAAAAATCCTGTCCACTATTAAAAATTGTTTATAGTTAAAAATACATTTAATACTTGCATTGACTTACTCATGTTGGTATCTAGTTCATGGTGGTAATGCAACTGCTTTTATTCTGTGACATCTGTTTTATTGGCATACATAAACTGGTTCTTTTGTGTGTAATTTCTAAACAAGCGCTTTTTGTTATGTTAGTCCTTTTATCTTTTAAAAAGTATCTTATTTCATATTGTTTTACATAGAACAGTGGTTCTCAATTACTAGTGAAATACCCTTCAGATACTACCCTGATGTTAGTGTCACATGATTTTAAGGAGTTTGGCTGAATTTATGTGAATATAAGAAACCTTTCTTTTTATTCCTAGCAAAAAAGAGTTTCCTTAAATTTATCCCAATTGAGTATTTATATATCTATAATAGGAATATCAATAAACACAATATTTCTCTGTTATCTACATCTCGAAGTAAGGTTACTCCCACATATTGAATTTATTCAATTTATATAAACTTTTATCTTTTTCACCCTCCCTGGGGATTGATTTATAAAAAAAAAACCTTCTATATTGAATATTTTATGTCATAAATAAAAATATGTGTAAGAAATTTTAAGTTTCTAGTGCCAACAATTTAACCTGTGCATTACATCAGACTAAAGTATTGCCTTCTCTAAAATAGATTTATCAGGTTATTTGTATTATTGGGTCTGGGTGAAATATATCTGTGTTTTAGACTATATTGATATATAACTATTAATTATATTATTAACTAACAACTACAAAATAAATATATAATTTGCTTACTTTGGGGTTTCAGTTGTCATTATATATTTGATATTACCAATTTTTTCGTATTTCTAATGTCTATTTTAGAAATTTAGGAAAATTCTATTGAGAACCACTGATTTAGGGAACAAGTTGTACATCTTTACATTTCTTACAGAATAACACTTCACTGTTGTTGTATTACTTTCTAAGGTCTAACATTCATTCACATTTACATGTAGTCATACATAAATAGCTATGTATGATGCTGAGAGTAAATAATATACCTTGGGATACAATTAATGAAATAATTGAAGATCATTGGACACAGTACTCATGCCAGTTGCATTGGAATTCTGCCTGTGACTGTATGTACAATAATGTAGACAATTCTCATATTTCCACTCATTACAATAAGCACCTTTTCTATGCGAATTTTTACTAACAATTGTTAATTCATTATAACAACATTTGGTTGAGCTTCATTAAGGTTGTTTATTGTAAAAAAAATTACCACTTACAAGATAGTGATAACTGTTATTCAGTTATTCATTATTAAAAATGTTTCTTAGTTGTACAATAATTAAATAAAAGTGATATAAATATTGTAACTTCCATATTTCTGAAAGGGTAGACAGAGGCACATATGCACCCACAATTAGCCAAGGACCGTATGGGTTTGAAACTAGACTGCCAGAATGGAATTCTGAAGTGCGTACCATTAGATCATGAAGTCAAATTCTATGTTATTCTCTTATGTTAATGCTACTAAGTACATCTACCTCTAAGTTATGACTGTAATATTGACATTACAGTCGTACAGTTTATTTTACATTGGTAAAAATAACTAGCTGTCCTGGCGAACTTTGTAACACCAGCACTTAGGGATATGAAAAGTACATGTTGACTAATTTTCAGTTCTACCTGATATGCACACAATTTTCATGAGAATCAGTTAGCCATTTTGGAAAATATTGATAAATATTGGGATCGCAAATTTCATATATTGATTATCTGTTATTATTAAAATTATTTTCTATTATTATTTAAATCCATAACAATGTGAAGTAAATCTGTATTCAGTATCAGTTTACTTTGATTATGATTAATAAGTGTAATAGAAAATCAAACACAAATATTTCTTATCATCACTTATCTATGAAATGTTTTGAAGAGATAAGTGTTATTCTAAGCCTTGAATTATAGTTCAAGTCCAAGACCAAGACCACTGGCCACATTCCATAAAAGAATAAATCAAAAAATATTTTGTTTCACATAGACCTTTTAGGCAGTTCTTGTGAAGCATCTATGCAATTCTAAAATCTACCACTGGATTGTGATGTGGCCATTATTGATAGTTTACATCAAATGCCATTGTGCATGTTAATACCATAAAACTATTGAAAAATGTTCACATTATTAAGTAATTTATATTATTCCATTATATTATACAAAATCATAAACAATGAACTAAATGTGCTGATTTAAGTTATTTATATTGTATGAATCATTATTAAAGTTAGAGGATAATGAAGGGTGTCCCTTGCCCCTGGATCTTTGAAAAAAATAGATGCAGATGTGAGATTGAATAAATTACCATCTTACAGTCAAGATTTTACTTTACAACTTACTTTGAAATAATTTTCCAATTCTAACTTTTGTAATATGAATAACAGAACAACAAAAAAAAATAACTTCAAAAAATTATATACTATTTTGTAAATATTAAAAGTTAGGCAGCATAATTAAGTTTTTCTGCTCTCCCTTTAGAGAGCTTTGTGATGTCAGGTTAAAATGTAGTTGATTTCCTTCTTCAAGGATTTGAGTTTAAATATCAATGAAATTAATTAAAACATTTTTATGTGATATGGGACATACACTTTTGTGCTTAAAAGCATGCTTTCCTTAAGTGTTTTATTTGGAACTAGGGGAAAATTTTTTGTCATGTATAATCTATGCGGAACTTCACCATTTATGAGCGCATGTTAGGAAAGCTTTCAGAAAAGAATATTTCCCCGTTTTTACAACTTTCTAAATACCGCCTCACTTCTATCAGTAATTGTGTGATTTTATCATGCCTTCCTCACTAAATAGACTAATCAACACAAAGAAAATTTTTCAATTGGAGCAATCGTTCCAGTGATAGCACATTCAACTAAACAAATTCTTTATAAAATAACATATAATATGGAAAAACAAATCATTCTTCTACTACTATCTGGCACATAAATCCTATTTAAAACATACAAGAGTTCAGAAAATATGTTCCGGTTCCAGAATTGGGCCCTGTTATGTATAATAATTATTTTCGTAATATCAGCAGAAACAGCTATTTTAAAGTTTTGTATGAATAAAACAAATTGAATGGGTTCACTATACTATTTGATTTATTAGAGTATTATTATATCAAATATCTTATGAAATCATTATCACACATGTTACTATTGCGAGAATTTTTCTATTATCTGCTAAGTAGTACTCAGTTGATAGCACATTGCATTCACAGTATATGCCAACTAACTCTTGAACTATGCATTTATTCTTTCAATCTATCCTGTGTATTAGATTGCTTAGTCTATTACTAACATTGATTACAGTAACATTTTTGACTCATACCTGTAGTCTTGTTGATGTTTAGATTAAAATTAGACTGCTGTGAATCATCAAACTGTTTTGAAATATGGGATTCATGTGAAAGCCGACGAGTCAATGAAAATATAATTGTAATGATGCCTAGGGGGCAAAGAGTTTTAATGTATTATTACTGTGTAAGATCAATTTTGATACATTTTATCAACATATACCTTTTACTAGGTTTCTCAAGTTTGCAATACACTAAAAACAATAAAGGTTACTTTGTACTTGCAACGGGTATTTCTCACCACTAGACAATCCATGAGCTTTTTTTATGGGTTAAAATATATGATATAATGAGTATTAATTAATAGTTAATATAAAAATAATAATCCTATTTGCTTAACTTCAAGCAAAGTTAAAAATATTCAATCAATTATAAAAATTTGACAAAGTTGAGACTGTTGATAGCAAATAACACAGTCTGTAAAATATTTATTTGTAAATGGTTAGGGCAAATTGTATTAAAAAAACTACTAGCAGCCATCATCACATCGGATGTGAATACTTTCCTCCTTGAAGGACATCACTTACTTACCCTTACTTCAAATAAATAATCAACCGACATTAATGGTATACTGCAAATTAAGACTTCTGTTGTTTAATACTAGTTGAATATTAAGACAATTTTATCTACAATGCAGGAACAAACTAATGTGAGTAAATTTTATTCTTTTCAAAAGCATCTGTTGGATCCATCCCAATAAAAAATTTCAATATCTAATATACAGAAGTCAAATATGATACCTTTGTAATGCGGGAAGCCTATTCTCACGTAGTTCTCTTCAGTAAAGAAGAAATTATCATCAGGATTTACAAAAGTTATGTCTGAAATGTTGATAATCTTAGGGATTTTTTAGGTTCATAGGGAAATTTAGCTAGCTATTCAACCTTGTACAGGTTTTAAACTATATTCAATCTAGCATCAATATGTTTTATGTGTATAAGTAACACTAATGGGGAGAAAAATATTGTTATAAGAAAGCAAGGTAAAGAAACAAATCAAAAATACTATGTTTTTTTTTTTTTTTTATAACAAATAGCATAGCATAG
>DVZL01001660.1:0-17066 GCA_018236625.1 Lasaia peninsularis
TGGTGACAATAGACCCTGAGCTCGCCTCTTACGAGCTGCCTGGGTGGAAGGCAGTTGGCCTATTCTACAACGGAACCTGGACCAACACGGAGGAAACTTGCATTACTTATTTTTCTACCGCTTATGGCTAGGATGTTGGTATAATGTGCAAGTATACTCGGCTATTCTCCGGTCCGGAAAATAGCCGTGCCCATCACTGTCATTATCGTGACATAAGTAGGTAAGGTAAATTTGGTCTTGTTGGTGAAAGGGGCGAGCACAGGCAGGCAGGAAGGCAAATGGTCTATTCTAAAACTCCATCCATCGCGGGGAAACAGGGGTAGTGCAGAAACCGGTACTACATGCATTATGTATCTTTGGCGAAATGGCGTGTATTTGTTATCACCACGAAATACGTCCGCTCGTTCGCCCAATAACAACTTATATTGTGTTCCACCATCACCAGATCCGTTTAGATGAATCTCGCGTTGTGAAAATTGTTCGAATCAGCATTTTTATTGAATTTCAATACAATAACATACGTGAATCAAAACGTGAGACTAATGCAGTGTTTGGTCAACAAAATCACAGCGTATACGTGATGTATGACGATTAGGGAGCCGATATTCAAACATGATAGTGTTAGTTGAATAATACACGATCAAAATATACGAACAAGTCATACAGTGCACATTTTAAATATTAATTAATCGGTAAGTTTATTTATATACTCTCCAACGAACTCCGCCCTTTTTGTGACATTAGTATTTTTACTTTATTTTATATTTCGATATTCGGTTAGGAGTTTTTCCCTTGTTGGTCTTAATCGACTGTGTGTAATAAAAAAAAAATAAAAAAATCTATCCAAATACATAAGAGAGGCAAGTATAGTTTAAATAGGTTATTATAACTATACTATTGGTATTAGAGTGAGTGCAACAACTTGCCCGAGGAGGGATCCACCGCCATTAGGCACCCTCTCCTACAGCCATAACTATGTTATACTAATACGGGCTGAAGTAGGTTTGCAAGTCTAGTCACCCTAGCCACAAGAAAAGAATACTATTTAAATATTTTCGCTTCTATATTATCTACTGCACTTTCTCTTTACAATTGTCAACCTGGGTCGATAATTATACGAGATCTCCAAACGTTCTTATTTTATTGTCCTTGGGATGAAATGTACTATATTTCTATATAATTCTAAAATTAACCACCGGATCGGAATGCGACTACATCAACGCACCTATAACATTGCCACGGTAGTGTCTTAACATCAGGAGAGCCGTGTGCTTTTAACGCTGTCTTATTCCACCTTAGATCATTTAGTGATGATCTAAGTATTCCATACAAAAAAGAGTTTAAAATCGTGTAACTTGTACCTACCTAGCTAAATATTGTTATGTTATCAACAAAAAGGGGTATACGATGGTGAAAAATAGCTAAAAATAGTGATCGCATTTTATAATATACAAAAAAAAGCTAATAAAAAATTAAAACAAAAAATATACATATTCAAAAGAACCTATTAAACATTGTTAAACGAGTATTTTGTATTTTAGATATCTTACGAAATTGAAACAAAGACAAATTTTTAATGATAATAAGAGATATATACGAATTATTGTCTTTCCTACAAAATAATAGCCCTTTTTAAATTAATCTCCCCCTTTGAAAAAAGACACACAATTCTTTACGTAACTTTTTTACCACTGACCTCTAATTAATAACAAAAAGTCATAGAGTTATGTCAAAATTTTATGTAATTTGACATTTTGTAAAAAATAATATAAAATATTATACACTGAGTAATTCTAACCACGTAAAAGCATTCTATTTTTCGACGAGTAAAAGGTATTTATTATTAGATATATATTTTTTGTTTTTTCCTCAGCAAGAGAAAAGTAACAAGTACCAACTAGACTTTTTTTATAGGATAAGACAGCGAACAGTCACACAGGTCTCCTGCTGGTGAGAGACAACCGTGGCCTATAGATACCATAAATATTGTAGTTGCGTCACTGTCTGTGGTCCGGCTGTTAGATCTTGTGTACTAGTCTACCGGCTACCGTACCCTCCGGACCGGAATATGACAATATCATTATGGCGGCTGGAATAGGTAAGACGCTTCGGACAAAATTGTAAAAGTGATTTTCATAAATTGTGCCTACAATGGAGTTCCACTAAATACCTATGTTGAGACGTTTATAAACTAATTACTTATTTTTTTCAGGTAAATCAGATGGCCAGTAATGTATGAGGCTTATCGAGAGCAGCGACCGTTGCTCGGCGAAGATATATCAGATGAAGAGCTCAAGATACAGGCGAGCCCTCGACACTTCCGACGGTTACGATCATCGAAATACAGTGGACGAGCAGTGGCCCAAGCCAAAGGGGCTCTTACTGTGATCACACGTTGGCCAGGTACGTTTTTTATTCGGAATGTTCACCAACGAGCAATCAGTTCACCTGGTGATATGTCATAGTCACCATCTACAAAAGACCGTAGCTCCAGGGGTCTCAACCACAACAACAGCAGAGTAAGCTCTTTTTTAGGGGACCGATAGGGTACCAAAGGGTAAAAACGGTACCCTATTACTAAGACTTTGTTATCTGTCTGTTAGACTGTGCACTATCGTCTCGACGCGATCGTGTTGTTTTGCACGATTTGACATAAAAAATAGTATCATTTTTTGTGTTTGACATCTCAACGACACGATCGCGTCGAGACGATAGTGCACATTCTAACCCCGCAGGCCTCATGAGCCGCGATAGCTAGCCAGTTGAAATCTTCATAGGCGATGTATTGCTGTTGCTACTATAACAACAAACACAAAAAAATGGAATAATACAAATATTTAAGGGGGAGCTTTACAATAAACGATATTCCTGAACCCCTAACATCTGTTGGTTTTTCGAGAAACTAAGTTGTACGCATATGTAGGTGACGTAGAAAGATCGATTGTCGTTGTCAGCATCTTAGTTTCTACAATAATCAATAGATGTTGTTATAAATAGTGCTATTATTCATGTAAGCAGATGATATTTTAAAATATATCGCGTAAGATAAAAAAAAATTACTTATTAATTAATAAAAATAATTTCTACTAATTCTAAACGCATTTTTGCTGTTTTTGTAGTTGATAGATGTGATAAGGTACCCTTAATGCGCGAGTACGACTCGCACTTGGCCGATTTTTAAGCTGCCTGAAACCAATTGCTTTAGAACCACCGTTGCCAACTGATTAAACTCTTTATCATGGTTTATGAGATATGGCCTCGTGACAGACACACGGACAAATTGACAGTAGAGTCTTAGTAATAAAGTCCCCTAGGTACGAAACCCCAAAAACGTGCATATAGGATCGCATGCCCATGCGTATTGTTCCTGTAATTTGATGAAAATTATAACTTTTCTTAAATGTTTTTCAGATTATACTGAGTAAGCATTACATTGCCCGGGATCGGAATGTGCCCGAAGTGGGGATAGGCTTGCCACCTATCACATCATGGGCCCTAGTACCTTGGCTAATCATGGGTGTTATTAGTATATCTACTGGACTTACGAGTCGTGGATATACTAGTAGACATCTGCCTACCCCTTCTGGGATAATAGGCGTAAAGATACTTTTTACATCTATACCCATAAACGTTCACATTCTACTAATATTATAAATGCGAAAGTTTGTAAGTATGAATGGTTGTACGATACACTTTCAAGATAAAACTACTGGACGGATTTCTACCGTTCAACCGACTACATTAAAAAGAGGGTATGTTTTTACGCAATAAATATTATAAGTCGGAAAAAAATCTGCTCTTTGAAAGTTATCTATGTTATTAAAATAATTAACGCGGACGAAGCCGCGTTCGGATGGCTAGTTTATAATATTAGTAGGACTAGCTGCCTCCCACGACATTTGTGACGACCAATAGGCAACAATTTTTCTATGACTCAGCCGAGAAGCAGACACTCCTCGGGCAATAAAAATAACAAAAATCTCAGAATAAATGTTTGTCTAACTCGTGTTTTCAACACACACACGTGGTCCGAAGTTTTTGTTATTTTGTGACGGTTCTACTTATTTTTACACAGCCCCTTGCCCTTATGAAATTCATAATCAAGTTGAAGATGCCCCATACGTACAAAGGTTTCTGTACGTATTATGCTGAACATTTGACAGTTTATAGTGATAAAAACTGATTTGGCAGTAATGTCTGAACTAAAAAAACATACGGAAAAAATACGGAATAACTTATAAACTACGTTCTTCAATAAAGAAATAATTAATAAAATCGGACAGTCCGTTCATGAATTACAGTCAAATTTAGATTTATCCCCTCTCCCACGGAAATCCCTTTAGTAAACAGGCTACCCGCTAGCTAAATTTTATCACGATCGATACAATAGTATAGTGTGAACCACGACAGATACTGCGTCTACTGCCCGTTTTTAGTATAGAGATTCAAAAATGTATTATAATATTCTTTACTTTTTCAGATCATTTATCAACGTTAGTAGTAT
Organism: Lasaia peninsularis; assembly: GCA_018236625.1. Classification (NCBI taxonomy): domain Eukaryota; kingdom Metazoa; phylum Arthropoda; class Insecta; order Lepidoptera; family Riodinidae; genus Lasaia; species Lasaia peninsularis. The sequence continues at coordinate 4,505 of DVZL01001660.1, forward strand.
ATTGGTGGGCTGGCCTAGGAATGATAGCGCTTACTATATTTATTATTTATAATAGTTTATCTGTTATCAAGACTGATTCTTTTGCCAACGCACTACCACAATCACAAGAACCTAGAATTAGAGAAAATAATTTTACAAAACCAACAAAAAATAATGTTGATTTCTTTAATATGTTTATGCATATTTTCATTAAACAGTATGAAAAAGACTATGCTGACAAATATTTACCGTATATTGTAACTTTGAGTCAACAGTATCCGAACTTGAAATATAACTTTATAATTGTAGTAAATGATCTACAAGCTACCAACGATGAAGATGTAAGTGATAAAAATAATAATGAAATAGCAATGAATTCACTTTTGATAGATAATAATGAAATACATAAAAAAGAGTGGATTGAAAATATATCGATTCAACACATCTCGATGACAAACTATTTAGAAAAGTCTCCTCTAAGAGCTCAATGGCGGCATGTACCGCAACAGCTTTTAGAATTTTTAATAAGATGTCTATCAATTTGGGAAAAGGGTGGTATTGCATTAAACCCTTTATTACTTACTTTAAATCCAACTAATTCTATCAATACAGAAAAAATACATAACTTTTTAAAAGGGTACACAAAATCCACCACACATAAAAAAAATCAAGACGGTTTAAAAAAACTAAATGTTCTAGTGAAAAAGAAACCAAAACATCAAGTGAACAACATTCGCGACATTATAAATAATTTAAATAATGAATACTCAAATGAAAATGACTTACAATTTAATTTGACTGAGGCAGAAAACAGAGAAATAATGTATTTAAACGATAAAAATAACAAACGTAATCTACAGTTAAGTGATATAAATGGTAAAAACATAGACAAAACGACAAAAAAATATAATGATAACAAGATAGAAACATTAGCCGATGTACTAGATCCCAAATTTGATAGCTCAGAAGTGCATTACCATATCGAAAGTAATAATCATACAAGTAAAAATTTATCGAATGACTATGCCACAAAAAGCAACTTACTACCAATGTTTTTGAATTATCTTTTTAATGATGAATCTGTGAAACCGCAACTGTATTTGGATAATAAAAGTCAAGATTTACAAACAAAATTTTCCCAAAATATTTTTGAGAAACAACATGATGAAAACAACCATAATATTCATGATATTACGACAACGCATCCAATAATTTCAAATAATATCAAAAATTCAGAAATAACAACCGAATTAAATGCGAATTTGATAAATTATGATCAGAATTTAGAAGTAACCATTGACATTAAAGGTAATTTAATCGCCACTAAGACATCATGTCATGCTTTTATTGGAAGTGTGTTAAGTAATATAAAGAATCACGCAAGCGAAGAAACACTTACAGATGTCATTGTAGCAGAGCTTTCAATATTTTGCAAGGGTGTTCTAAGTATGTGTAAAGGCGTTAACATAGTTTTAGTGTAAATTATTATTAATATTAAAAATGTTTTGTTAGTTTGTATTAATTTTGGTTTTGAATAAAATACTAAAAAATATTTGTAATATTTTATTTTTATCTTAATTTATAGTCGTGATCAAAATAGAGTTGTACATACATTATTTTGTTCACAAGTATCTTTTTTCTAACCTTAACATTATGGCAACATCACATTGCAGCACTGGCGCAAATGGTGTTTCACAAATAAGCAGTACAAGACTAGAATATTTAATTATATTGATAAGAAGAAACATATTTGCCTAAGGTATAACTTATTTTAATAATTATAACTGAAATTGGAATACTGGACGAAGGGTGATATTGAAGACAACCATAATAATATGAGTAGATTTTAAAATTATGACCCGGAAAAAATACATTATGTGGTTGTGGCTCTACACGAATGAAATTATTTCTAGTGTTACTTTGTTAGCACAATAAGGACTAATTATTTAAATAGATCACAAAGTACAGATAATTATATACAAAAGGATGTCATTTATGTTACAATTATAAAGCTCGACCCGTCTACAATATTAAACATCTCATAGAGTCGGCTTTCTCACCCTCATAAGGCCGGTTTGTGTTGACATTGTCCAGTTTAGAAAGAGTTATCAATACGAGATATTCGAGACATGTCGTTGTCTTTAGATATAGTAGAAGATCCGAACCTAAACCCACCTTCACCGAGCTGATAATAGAATAAAACTTATTTTATATTAAATTTAGTACCTATATTAGAGAATATATTAAAAATGGATTGCCAAAAAAAATTCTGGGCCAAATATTTTAAATTATTCTTTAAAAAATTTTATTTAATGTTAAATGTTTGTTATGTTGTTTTATTACGAACACGTTGATATATTCTATACCTCTATTAGGACCAACAAAAAAGTTGGTCCTAATAGAGGTTTGCGAATTTTAAAGATTTTTCACTTCACTTTCACTTTTCAATTTCCACGCGTGTAAAAACGAGTGACGGAGAGATCCCTACCCCGGATATACTGTGTAATAATAAATTCAATATATTCTCTAAAATAAAATAAAAAAATCTCTAATATACTAAATTGATTATAAAATAAGTTTTATTCTATTATCAGCTCGGTAAAAATCGGCCTAAGTTCGGATCTTAGACCAATATTACTTTTAGCTTCGTTGTTAATTGTAACATGATTTGTAATTGTATCATGATTGTAGCCATTTTGCAGAAATCACGATATAAATAATATTTTTTTACTTAAAATTCTAAACAAGAATTTTTGGTCCTATATTCATATCTTCGATTGGTATTTCATATCTACCACTCCATTCTATGTGTGAATGCTTACAATCTCGAATATTATTTATTGCTTCACACCTTCTACTTTTCGACCAATACGTGTAACCTTCAGGACATCTGTGAACGAATCCTTGCAATATGCCTGCTTTTGTCAATACACATTTTAGAAATGCTTGTGAACACTCCTGGTTGTTTTCAAACACATAGTGACCAGTAGATGGACAGCCGAGTTTTTCATTTGTTATTGTTATCTGTAATGAAGAAAGTTAATTAAATAAGATTCCTGGGAATAAAAGATACAAGTATAGAAAATATTATATTACCGGTTCCTTAAAATTTGGATTCAATCGTTTGACTCTATATTTAGTTGCCATTTCTCCATTGCATTTTTTTTGGGCTTTGTTTTCCGCCACACATTTAGTTTTACTCTCATCGTAAATTGTATTATTGGGACACTGGAAAGTAGCTATCTTAAGTTCATGGCTATTATCATCTTCAGTGCACTGGTAAAACATATTACAGTATTTCGGATGTCTTCTAAATGAAGTTGGACAAACATATAAATATTCTCCGTCGTTTGTTTGTGGGCAATTAATGCTCGTTGATGTTTGCGTGCTTGATTCTAGACTGCTTTCGGTTGTGGAAGACATTTGTGTAGTAGTTTGTTCTTCAGTCACTGAAGATTGAGTCGTTGATTTTTCGGTAGAATTGGGATCTTCTGTCTTTTCAGTTTGAGTAGTTTGCTCTGTGGTTTGTTCACTTGTAGTCGTTGAAGTTTGTTCTATTGTCGTTTGCGAAGAAGTCATAGTTGTTTGTTGAGAAGTAGTTGTACTTGTTTCAGTAGTTGAACTTGACTCCGTCGTTGATTGCGGGGCGCTTGTTGTTTGTTGAGAAGTAGTTGTAGTTTGTTCAGTGGTTGTACTTGGCTCCGTTGATTGTAGATTAGTTGTAGATTTTTCAGTCGTAGTAGGTTTTTCAGCGATTGTACTCGAATCAGTTGTTGTCTGTTGAGATGTGGTCGTAGATTTATCAGTGGTTGTACTTGCTTCTGTTGTTGTTTGTTGAGATGCAGTTGTTGATGTTTCAGTTGTAGTTTGTTCGGTCGTGCTCGTTTTTGTAGTCATTTCTGTAGTTGTTGACTTAGGAGTTGTTGTTTGATCTGTAGTCGATTGTAAAGTAGTGCTCTGTGTAGTCGTTGACTGTTCAGTGGTAGTTTCTGGTGACGTCTTCTTTGTTGTTGTTGTTGTTGAAGTGTCTGTAGTAGTTTCTTGTGTCGTTGCTAATTGCGGTGTAGATGTTTCTGGTATATTTTCTGTTGTTTGAGTTACTGCGCTTGTTGAAGTATGCGGTGTATTATCACTTTGTTGCTGCATACTACAATTCCGAGGAGGATAAACAGACTCTTCATGATTACAAGTTTCAAGCGCTGGGTCCCATATTGTTCCTTCTCCACATTCAAAATGATAGACAGAAAATCGTTCACCATTATTATCCCAATCTACACATCTATAAAATTTCTTACAATCGTTTGGATCCGCAAAAAATCCTGCCTCTGTGCAAGTGTAATTGTTATTGGGTTTATCATTTGAAGATTGGGTAGTAATGGTTGATTGGGACGTAGTCGAAGTACTAGTAGTGGTGCTAATAGTATCAGTACTACTTGTTGTTGTTAAAGGTGATGATGAAGATGTTTGAGCAACGGGTTCAGATTCGTTTGCTTCTGAAGAGGAATTGCTATCAGTTGTTGTACAAGATGGATTTGTTACGTCTTGTGGATGATTACACGCTGTAATATCTTCATCCCAAATAGTACCCTCTCCACAGTCAAAATTATACTTAGTGAACCCACCTTTTTGATTACTAACACAACGGTAAAACTTTTTGCAGTCTTTTTTACTTCCAAAAAAGCCCTCCTCTGCACAAATGTCTTGCTCAACAATTGGTTCTGAGGTGGAAGTTGTTGTCGATGATTGTTGATGTGGTTCGTCTGTTACAGTTACAGCTTCGTTGGATTGGCCATTTGATGTTGTTTGTGACGTTTCTGGATTAGTTAGATCATTATTAGTTTCTGGAATTTCATTTTCGGTGTTCATTTTACAAGATGGATTTGTAACATCTTGTGGATGATTGCAAGCTACTATATCTTGATCCCAAATTGTACCTTCCCCACAATCAAAATTATACTTAGTAAAACCACCTTGTTCATTAGAAACACATCGATAGAATTTCTTACAATCTTCTTCGTTGCCGTAAAATCCTTCATCCTTACATATATTTTTATCCTGAGAAGTTTCAGAAGTTTGATATTGCTGTGGAGTCTTTGTTGTATATACGTTTTCATTTGACTGTTCTGTTACCGAAGCCACAGAATTTGTTATTGTTGGCGAGTGTGAAGACGTTTCATCATTTACTTGCATCGGAACTTGTTCATCGTTCATTGGGCTTTCTAATACCGGTAAGTTCTGAGACTCAGATATTTGTGTATGACAAGATGCTACATTAGCCATATGATTACAGGATTGCATACTATTGTCCCAGGCTGTGCCTTCACCACAAGAAAACCCATATTTAATATATTTATCATTACCATCATTAACGCATCGATAAAATTTCTTGCAATCATTCAAATCTCCGAAAAATCCTTCAGAAGTACATTGATTTTCATCAGTTTCCTGATTTGTAGTTTCATGAGTCGTTTGGTATGATTCTGTTACGCTACTTGATAAATTAGGATAGGAAGTCAAATCAACAGATGGTTTATTCGTACTATTCTCAACGGAACTTGAAGAAGTATACATTTCATTTTTATCAAAATTAGATGATATAGGATCTGTATTCATTATACAATTATGATCTCTGGATTCATGATTACACGACTGTATTTCTTGATCCCATACAGTTCCTTCCCCACACGTAAATTCATAGCGTGTGTATCCACCATTTCCATCACTTACACATCTATAGAATTTTTTGCAATTATTACTATCACCCATGAATCCATCCTTCTTGCAAGTATTATTAATGTCAGTTTCAGAATTATCATTTTGTGGTCGTAATATTGAGATTTTTTGAGTTGTTGTGTAGTCAGTATATATATGATTTTCAGGAACATTACTTGTATTTATGACATTAGCTGTTGAACTAGTTAAATTATCTTTCATTATATCGTTATTAGAACTGCATTCTTCAACAGCCCATTTATGATTGCAAGCTTCTATTTTATCATCCCAGACTGTACCTTCACCACAACTAAATTGGTATTGTGTAAAGCTTCCATCACCATTATCAACGCATCTGTAAAATTTATTACAGTCATTTTTATCACCCATGAACCCTGATTTATAGCAATGATTTTTATAATTTATTGATGATTTAACAGTTGTCAAATCTGCTTCAGTATTAGAGACCACACTCATTTCTATGTAGTTTGATGATGAATAAGCACCATCTTCAAAATGAGCTGAGGAGGGAGTCGTTGACGGAAAAACACTATCTTCGGGTGGACGTTTAGTAGAAGAAATTAATACCGTCGATTTTGTGCCAAACTCTGAACCGGAACAACTTCTTACGGCCCATACGTGATTACAAGCTTCTATAGATGAGTCCCAAGCAGTTCCATCACCACAAGTAAATTGATATTGGACGTAAGTATTGTCACCATTGTCGACACATCTATAAAATGTTCGGCAATCATTAATATCACCCATAAAACCAGGAGTCTTACATTCATTATTCCTATTTTGGGACTCTAAAGCTAAACTAGATGGTTTTTTTTCCGTAACTTCGTGGTTTGCTGTCGTAATACGTTGACCATATCCAAAATCATAATCACTTTCTGGATTAAAGGTATGAGTTGTACTGTATACTGGTGAAGCAGTTACGGGTGGTAGAGAAACATTGATAGTATTTTTTATTGGTGGTCCACAAGATTTTACCAGCTCGGCACGATTGCACGATTTTATGTTTGAATCCCATAAGTGACCTTCATCACACCTGTACATCACTTTTGTGAAGCCTCCATCAGCATTACTAACACACCTGTAAAACATTTTACAATCATTCTCAACACCATAAAAGCCACTTGCTAAGCATTTATTTTTCGAATCTTCTTGTATTGTTACGGTAGTTTTACTTCTTATCGTTGTAAAAGGGTTGGTATTTAAGAACTCATAGCCAAAATCTTCGGACGGGACAGGGCTAAGGCTACTTGTCTGGTAGAGTGAAGTGCTTACATCATTTATTACTTTGTCGTTTGAGATTTTTTTTCCGCCACATTCTTTTACAGCCCATTCATGATTACATGCTTCTAAAGTTGGATCCCAGACAGTTCCTTGACCACAAGTAAATTCGTATCTTGTAAAACTTCTCTGGCCGTTATCTACACACCGGTAAAACTTCTTACAATCCTTAACATCACCAATAAAACCACTCTCAGAACATTGATTATTTGTCACAAAATTCTTATTATCATGGTAAATATCTTCATATGACAAAGTAGGCTTTACAGTATAATTATTTATTTGGTTTAATTCGTGGTTTGAATGATTTGGAATATAATTTTGTGTTGGTACTTCATAAGCATTATAGATAGGCTGAAATTGTGTCGGACTACTCGTTGAAATAGGATTAAATGTTTGAACAATTGTGGAAGTCGGTATATAGTTAATTTTGTTTCCATAAGGAAATTGTTGCTGATGATACACTTTTTCATTAATATTTTGTACCTCGTATCCTGATGTAGGACGTTGTATCGAATTATCCGATACACTAGAGGGTACCACTGTTGAGTACGCTTGATTAGGGTAATCAGGAATATAATTTTGATTAGGTGTTTTATTTATTGAAATGTAACTTGTCTGATACTGCGGTTGAGTAATGGCGGGTGGAATAGAACTTTGAGTCTGAACAAGTGTTTGTTTATTATTTTCAGAAAGTAATTGCTGCTGATATGTCGATTCCTTAGTAGGTTGCGCTCCGTATTGTTCACTTACGGGTGAAATGGAACTTTGTGTACCAAGAACTGTAGATGTTTGCGTATTATTTTTTTTATCGCCATAAGAAACTTGTTGGTGCACCACTGCACTACCAGATGGTGGTCCATAATTTGAAGTAGGGTTTTTTATTGAATAGTTTTCTTTGTCATCGTTATTTTTATTTGTTGAGTCCATATCACTTATATCATTTAATATATCTCTCCCACATCGATTATTACGAACTGCCCAAGCGTGATTACATGTATTTGATTCGTCATCCCAAATGGTTAATTCATTACACAAAAATTCATAACGTATAAAACCACCACGCAGATTGTTTACACATCTATAAAATTTCCTACAATTAATAGAATCTCCTACAAATCCTTCAGTGGTACATAAATCACGATTCTGTGCAATTGTAATAGAAGATGTTTCTTGTTCATCTGTATTTCGTTTTGTAGTTTTTGGAAAATCGCTTGTTGATTTAGTCGTTTTTACATTTTGACTTGTCGATAGACTTGTTTGAGTAACACTTTGAGAATTGTAAATTGGTAGTGATGTCAATGGCTGTGAAAATAAATCTGTAGAAGTTTGCGCAGGAGTTGTGTCTCTTAAGTCTTTGATGGGTTTTTGTGATGAAGGTTTGGTGGCAGCTTGAGGAACATATGGAGATAAGTCTATATTATTTGAAAAAGAAACATATTTGTCATCTTTTGTAGCAGTCGGAGTGATGTTAATGGGACCTTTCGTCGATAAAGGGTAAGGGACCTCATGATAAGAACCCTCGATTTCGTTCGCTTTATTGTTATTATCTATTAAATAATTAAGCCCACCACATTCAGAACGTTTTGTATTCTGTGGATGATTACAAACTTCTGTTTCCGGATCATAAACCGTTCCAGGGCCGCATTGAAACTGAAAAGTTATTAATTTAGTTAAGAAAGTACAAAATACAGGCAATAAATTATGATAGATTTGATTTGTGTTTTAAATTGTACCTATGGGTACTTTTAAAAGGCAATGACTTTCTTGAGGAACAGTTTTTTCCCCGTGTTGGTCCGGGTTCCGTTGTAGAATAGGCTAACTGCCTTTCACCCAGCTGCAGCTCATAAGAGGCGAACACAGGGTTTATTGTCACCAACACCGTGACATTAACTAGGTGGTAGAGTCTTGCAACGACTTGCCCGGATTGATACCACCGCTTTACCTATTTCTGCCACAATAGCGTCAGTGCTCGTCATTGTCGTGTTCTGGTTTGGAGGGTAGGGTAGCCGGTAAACTTACTCACGCAAGAAGCTTACCCAGCCTCATCCTAGCCTCAGGTTGGCAGCGCACCATTTCAACCTTTGGTGTCAATAGGCAACGTGTAAATCTTACCATCAGGAAATCCGTGTGCTTGTTTGCCTTCCAATATCATAAAAAAGACAGAAATAATAAATTTAACTGTTGAGCCATCGCAGTTCATTAGATACAACTAGGTGATAGATTAACAAAAGGACAGCGGAGTCTTCGTAATAGGTTCCTATTTGTACTGTGCTGGTGCGGTACCCTTAAAAGCATACGAACCTCCTCCTTATTAAAGTCAGTTAACAGAGACTTACTTTAATATTAAGTGTGTTTAATATATCCAGTCAATCGAAACAGTTGAAACAATTTCAATGAAATTTAACATAAAAATAAATCAAAACATATAATTTGAAATAAAAAATCTTACAAAACAAGAATCACAATCCGTTTTTGAATTGATGGAGTAATTGAACAAAAAACATACAAAAAAACCAAAAAAAATACTGCGTTTTTTTGCAATTAGCGCAATAATCATTTAAATTATCATTGATTGATTTTAATTTTATATCTATACTAGCTGACCCGGCGAACTTACCGTGTAACAGTCAATGCATGTCGTGTTACCTTTTAGCCGAACTAATTTAGGCTTTGATGAACACAACACAATGATACAAAATAAATATTTATATAGATAGATATAGAAAAGTATTTTATTATGATGAATAATACATAAGGAAAGAGAATAAAAATAAAAAAATACAAAAATATTTTTTTCATTACCCTATAAAACTGTTTTCGGAAATAGAAACTTAATTTCCACAAAACGAATTTCCGAACGCTCGCTTCAATGTTGAACATTTGTTATTATTTATTGAAAATAAGTCATTTTTCATAATCAATTCATCTAGTATTAATTGTTTTAAGATGTATTCTGCTATTCGGGGCGAAGACAAAGCCAACGAATCGAAACCCATGAAAAATGGTCCAGCAGATCTCGAGTTATAAGTGTTGTAACAAACCCGTATTTCTTTAATATAAATAGAGGTAAATAAAAAAACGTTGTGTAAGTTACGATATTTATGTCTCAAGAACGAGTGAACAGGTTTCGCTAAAAATTGGTGAGACGGTAGCTTAGAACCAGAAGACGGACATACGATATTTTTTATCACATTCCGTTACGTTCTCATGGAATTTCGGATATCGGATAGGTTTGAAAATCGGTCAACATCTATTTCATACCCCTAAGTGCGGTACGATGTTCGCCGGGATAGTTACTTGGAGATAATTATTTCTCACACACGAACTAATTCACACATTTTTGCAACAATTTTTAAGTTTTATCATCGATCAACCATCCACAGGCTGGTGTTCGACTCCCAAAGATGGCATGTTGTGAGTTAATCGCGAACAGAGAGGTAGACAGAGACGCAATTGAGGAGCTTTGTTTTATAACATTTGTGATTATGTTAGTTATATACAAAAGTGTTTTTCAATAAATTGTTATCGTAATAAGAAACACTCTCACAAAATTATAAGGAATATGCATGTTTACTTTTTTTTTAACAATACTTCAAGTAATCCAACTATCATCATTTTCGTATGATTCAAAAATCAAACATCGCCATTATAGCACGAGAACGAATTATTTTGTAAACGAAGTGAAATTAAATGAAGTGTTATTAGTTATTACACATTATTTTCATATTATGCACAAAGATGCAAAAATAAGGATATCAATTGACTTGGCGTTGATATTGGACCGTAACGTCCGCGTCACGAATTTTTTTTAAGAAATTTGCGAGGGAATTTTAAAAATACAACTTCAAAAGAATTGATTTTATTAATAAAAACTTGAACATTGGCAAAATTATTGATGTGGGTATATTTCATGAGCAATAAAGATCACACGTTATTTTTTTGGGCCATATCTAAATCACATGCATATTCCCTGTTACTAATGGAATAAAGTTTTACAGGTGTGTTCCAGTCTTGGGTTTTCGTGTGTGCAGTGGAACAAAACTATACATCTAACCCGGCGACGATACTCCAGGTGAGAGACAAAGAGATAATGAAGTACATCAAAACGATGTTAACCGATTAAGCGGGTTTGAAATTCAGATTCAGATAACCATGAAGCTAAAAGTACTATCTATAAATTATACTCTTAACAACGACTTGTAACATTAAATATCTATCTCATATATAGGGCCAGCTATATTTACCAAGGACGGTTTATTTGGGTTATGTCAACTCCACAAAACTAGAAGAATGAGACGTTGTCCTGTTTAGAAAGAGCTAGCATTATTGAATATTGGGGACAAATCGTTATTAATAGTGCATTATTATTTCTTTTAACCTTCATACATATAAATTTATTCACACACATATTTTGTGCGTCGATAATATGTAGTAAACATGTATAAATATTTCATTAAATATTTTAGAAATTAACGAATACATAAAAAAAATCCGTCAAGTATTTCCGTACCATTATTCATGAAAACGGCAAAAATCGAATTTATTGTACCACATTTTATATAATTATTTTTCTGTTTTTTTTGTATTTTGTTGTCATAGTGGCAACAGGAATACATCATCTGTGAAAATTTCAACTGTGCAACTATCTATATAGAAATTAAAATTAAGAAAAAAACTTTTTAGATCATCGCCATCAAGACCACTGGTGATAGAGCGCCTAGCAACAACTCGCCCGGGTAGGGATCCACCGCCTTGTCAATTCCTACCTCCATAATGACGTGTCCGGTCCGGAGGGTAGGGTAGCCGCTAGACTTGCACACCAGGCCTAACACCCTGGCCATAGGACAGCGACGCACCTACAACATCTATGGTGTCTAATAGTAAACGGTTGTCTCTTACCATCGACAGCTCCGTGTGATTTTTCGCTTCCTTATTCCATGCAAAAAAAATCTATAATCGTAAAAGATTTGGGTACGGAATTTTCAACATTACCGCGCTAAAAAGTAATAAAAAGTTTTTTTGAAAACCTGTGCTACCGTCAGATATACCGATTATACAGAACGATATTATCTGCATATTTCGATAGCTGAATGCTTACATAAGTATAATCAATTTGTTATATTTTTCCATTTGAATAGATTATTTGTTAATTAATTTGGGCTAAGCCTAGAGCTCAATTTAACGGCAACGGCAACGGTTAATTTAGAAATACTCATAAATAAATAAAGATTTAAGAACACTTTCCATAAGACTTTGTTAACTTTTTTACTCAAATTAAATTATGTCTATTCCGTAAATGTCTACCAAATAGTGAAAGGAACTTCATTCCGCCCGGGGTCCGTAGACCCCTCAAGCCGTTTCAATACTTATTATCTATATTTATTCTGGCTGTCGGAGCTAATTATACTGCCCGTCACGAGAAGGTATAATTTTTGTAAACGAACTTCTTTTACCATGAAAATATTTTTACTGCGAGACAATAATGAACTAAACATATTCAATCGAAGTAAAAATATATACGGGTTATATGAAAGTAATAACCTTTTTAATTTAGTCTAATATTATTTGA